>JAQBSW010001361.1:55000-137004 GCA_029291075.1 Eudiplozoon nipponicum | reverse complement strand
AAAAGTTTTATCAGTATTATATTTTAATCAACTGGCCACGAATGAAAAAACCAAACAACAATTTACTAGAATCCAGGCAAGGCCAAACACCCCTTCGATCAGATTAAAAAACCATTTGTCGGATTGGCAACAAACTGAAGAAGAAAAATCAGCTGCACTTTCTACGACAGAAATTTCAACACAATATGAGCAACCAACACTGCAATCCGCACACTCTGCACTGTTACCAAGTGGACAGAAAGGAATTGAAGATCAATGCGAAATGAAAAACAGCAATCGGGTGAAAAATCGTACACGTAACGACCAACAATGAAAAAAGTTGGTTAAGTCTCAATTCAACAATACAAGAATAACCAGATATCAGACATCACTTTGTCATAAAGTGAGAAAGGCCTTTACACGCATCAAGCAGACACATAACATACGAATTAATACACTTGCTAATCAGCCAAAACATGAAATAGAATTAAAATCGAGTCAAACAAGTTGCCACTCACATAATAAAATGAAAACCCTGCATGTATATAAATCCAAAGGTGCTGCTGCAGAAGTGAAGTTTAGTGATCTCGAAATAAGCTATATATATATATATATAAATATATATATATATGATGCATAATGACTCTGGTCTGAAGCACTTATTACAGAACCCCAAGACATATTATCATCAGGGATGGATTTATAGGAATAGTGCTATGATAACAAAAATATTTGGATGGATTATATGAAGAATTTATTGATTGAAAAGAGTACATAACGTATACTACGTTGGTATAGAAATCTTATTTCCAATACGAAATAGAGTATTAACCAATAGTAGTAAACATTGTTTATCAGAAATGGTGCTAAGTGAAGCGATTAGAAAAAGCCTCAAAATAGTGAATAATATATTAAGTTTCAAAACAAGTATTATCAGCTATTTTATTTCAAAATAGTTTAACATAACTCCTTCACCGTTCTTTTAAAATAGTTCAGTTATCGGTAGTTTCATTCATTTATTCTTTCTCCGTAGAAATCTTTTACAGGTATTCTTTTTGGTCCTTCAAAATAGTCTTTATACTACCCTTTCTAATTCTCCCTTTAATAAAATTCAATTTTTACTTTAATGTCTTTATTTTAATTTCCCACTTCAAAATTTAAATGGAAGTGTTACAATTCAGTTTGATCTATAACCGTTCTCATCCTTACTAAATAACTTTTTCTTCTATACTTCATTATTTAAATATTACAGTATTTCTTCAGCTACCGCCTTTTATCGTTATTCATCCTCCGTCACGTCTGGCTTTGGCTGTTTTCTTCGCCATTTGGAGTTTAATCTCTAATCAGTCTTAATCAATTCATGTTTATTCAACCAAACTCAGTTTATAGACCACTGAAATTGCATAAGCTTCGTTTTATCTTCAATTTTTTGTGATTTTATGAAATAAATTTAAAAAATCAATATAGTTATACTAATGTTAACTGTTTTCAATATGAATAATTCTGTTCGCTAATAGTGCTAGAGGCATACATATTTGAAAAGGGCATATCACATCATTCATGTATTTTATTTGGCACATCTAGCAAACATTTAGTTCAAATGGGATCAGAAATATATGCCAAAGGCAACACAAAGGACAATTATAGCACAACAAAGAATGCACAATATAACTTATAATCCAGATGCGTATAGAAAGGATATATGTCACTATATATATATATATATATATATATATATATATAACTTATATATATATATATATACTCATATATATATATTCTTATAATTAAGAAAACACAAAATAGCTTTCTAGGCATCTTAATTATAAGAATACTTTTGTGGTAAGAATTAAAAGGGAATGGACATCATAAATATATATATATATATATATATATATATATATATATATACATATATATATATATACATATATATATATATATATATATCTATATTGTCCTATTAATGCTTCATATACTACCAAATATGTATTTACATACAACTTGGTACATAATTCTCTAAATTAGGGTTGATAAAAAAGAAAATATTTGTAAATAAATGTACATGAACTTGAATACAAATATTTTTACGAACAACTTTTTATAACGATTATGTGGTAATCTCTATTGTGCATCAGGTTGTGTTAACTAAAATTTGCGCGAGTCTGTAGAAGACGGTCACCATGGCATGATTTAAAATGAATTGAATAAACTATCCTAGAGATTATCCAAAGAAGTAAGCAAGAGTTTTTAAAGTTATTATGTTCTGAAGATAGTGAACGCAGGTTGATCGCATTCTGCGTGAGACTGACGGCAATTTAACAAGATACTTCTACTGGTTAGTTAGGGTGTACATGGTGTACATTTCATAGCTGCTATCTTGATTTGCATCGCTGATCAATACCCATACAATGCATCCTCTGCTTATTAACAAAAATTCCTCTAATAGTAATATAACCTACTACATGCTAAATAAATTGTTTAAATCCGGTTTACGAGTTTGAAGTAAACACCAATCCCATTGTATTTAACCAGTCGTCGAAAAACATGGCAAAACTACCGTCAGTAAACACGTGTGACTATTGATACTGTTCATATATTTTTCTACGACTGTTTATATATAATGAGATCGGTGTTTACTTCCTGGTCGCAAACTTAATTCAAAGAGTTTTACCACCACTCATGTAATCAATGATTGTTTATTGTTAAATAAATGTTTGAATTAATTTTTTAACTCAGTTATACCAATCCCGATGGGTATTGGCAAAGGGCAATTTTTAATGTGAAGCATTGTAATTCCAATTTATATATATATATACATATATATATATATATGTATATATATATATATATATATATATATATATATACCTATATATATATATATATATATTTATCTTTACAAGTCTCACTATATTTAAAATGTGAGATAAGATTTATTAATAAATGTTATTCTATTGAATTACGTTGTTGTGTTCTCTTATATATATATATATATATATATATATATATATATATATATATATATATATAACTCTCTTCTATATATATATATATTCTTTTGAGAAAATGCGATTTTTAATAAAATTCATTGTACCCTTCCTGTGTGCAAAAACAAAAAGAAATTTTATCAGATATAAGAAAATTTTCTTTCTCATTGTCTTCTCAAATATCTACTCATGAACATATCTTTATATATAAATTGGAAAGCAAAACAAGATAGAAATATTTTAACATCGAGAGAGTTTGGAAATAGAAACCAATCAAATTGCGTGCGTCACATCCAGTTCAAGCTCAATGCTTGTACGTGCTTCTTCTGCTTACATAAATCCGGCTGCAATTTGTTTATCCAAAAGGCTTCGTATGTGGCTAGCTCCCTTTTGTTTTTGCATTTAGTAATTACTTTGAATGCTACGTCTGGAGAACATATGTGCGATGTTTCGATGATGTGTTGCGCAATAGCAGACGTGTATTCACCATTTGATTTAAAACAGGCGTTTAAGTTGCAATGTTCTCTCATTCGAGTAATTAACTGTCTGTTCGATCGGCCTACGTAAGTAGATCGACAACTTCTCTTGGTTTTGCGAACCTAGTAACAAATTAGTTCAGTTGTGACCAGAAAGATAAACCAAAGGCAGCATGAACGGAAAGTATAATCTCATGCACATTCGTTTCGTGCTTACTGGCGACTCATCAGTAGGAGCCGGTATTACGCCTTTTAACCACTATATATTTTGGTCAAGTATGTGGGATAATAGGACGGTGCAATTCTTGACCAAAATATATAGTGGTTAAAGGGCGTAATACCTTTGGTTTTTCCTTCTGGTCACAACTGAACTAATTTGTTACTAGGTTCGCAACACCTAATACATACTTGCATATATATCAGTTCTCCGCAAAAAAACAGTATTTAAGCAAAAGTTAAGTTGGTATGTAGCTAAAAATTGCAGTTAGTGCATGGCTTTGGTAGCGCAGTGAATGAATGGCATGACTGTAATAAACGTGATCTGATAAATCCTCCGGCCGACAGTAATTTGGGAAAATAACTTAATGAGTGTCCATTAATGAGGAGCCTTGTCCACTTAATGAATTACTTTTGTTACATTATGCAATGTGCAGTTTACATAAGACAGACAATACAATTTATCCACCATTGTTTGGTTTTTATTGCATACCGAGTAACAATTTATTTTTCATTTGAACAAATTAATTAGTAAACTCAGCACGAAAAATAGGTTTACTCTCACTTACACTTGCTTCTATCTTACTGTCGATAAATCAATAGCAGATGGCTCTACTCACCAAACCCACTATATATATTTCGTCAACAACTGTGTGCTAGTTTTATGTATATAACGTCGCACAAGTTAAACTTCGCACAATTTTAATAGACTGTAATTTCGCAATAATAAATAAAGTTATTTGTTTATCGAAGCCTTTTAGAGCAGAGATCTAAAAAAGACCCTTAAATTCAAGGATAATCAGCTTATTCTCAAAACCACGGATTTTGTACATTGCATGATCATAGATAAATAAGACAAATATGTTTCATTGAGTTTTAACTCTTTTGTACTAATTGAAAACGTGTATGTTTTAAGAAATATGCACAATTTCGCGTAAAATGTTGAAGAGATAGGAGTGGATTTGGAAAATAAGCTATTTACATTAGTCTTTTATCTATGCAAGTATGCATTAGGTGTTGGGAACCTAGTAACAAATTAGTTCTGTTGTGACCAGAAGTATAAACCAAAGGCAGCATGAACGGAAAGTATAATCTCATGCACATTCGTTTCGTGCTTACTGGCGACTCATCAGTAGGAGCCGGGGTTACGTCCTTTAACCAATATATATTTTGGTGAGGAATGTAGGGTGATAGGACGATACAATCTCCTAGACGAATGCGTAAACCTGTCTTTTATCTGTCAATCCTAAACCACAACCTGATGAGTGTAACATGGATACGATAATTATCCCTAACGATTAAGTTGAAAAACTATTCATTAATAGAGAGGCTACAGGTACCTTATTCGGTGGGCCTAAATTAAATTTAGCATACGTTATCAAATGCAATTCATCAATTGGGATGTTTTTGTTCTTAGTGGAACCTCGCCAAGGACTTTTCGGAATTTCTGCAAACTGAGGAGACTCGTTGTAATTTTATTTCTTAAGCGAAAAAATAGAATCTGCTTGCAGGAAAGACTGATTAAGGCTTAATTTGGTACAAAAATTAAAATTGAATGCAATTTGCGTCTTAGGTGGCACATTGCCGCCTGTTTCATGTCACAATTGCGCCAATTTTGACATCTGGCTGTTAGGTTTCCAATAACGGCAGAATCGATCTGTATGATAAATTGCATTTAATATCTTAAGTTTTCTTTTATTATGCCAACAAGCTGCGCATACACAAATTTTATAATTATGCATAGATTAATTGTATGTGGAGCATATTTTATGGTTCGCAATAGGCAAGTAATGTATTTTTTATCCAGTGAAACTACTGTCTGTTACATAAAGTGATGCGGCTCGTCGTAACTTCTCTCTAGGATACGACGGATGACGCTTTAACTACTATCTAAATACAATAAGGTTATAGTAATACAAAGCGAGATACCGCTTTTATCCACAATTGTCTACACACTATATTAGACGAGAAAGTCGACTCAAGAATTTATAAGCCGTAACGAACGTTAATTTTTTCTTTCTTTCGCTATAGTTTCATAAGTTATTCAATTGAGAAACAATACAGTTCGCAAGTGGTTGCAATCCATATTTTAAAGTGGGCTAAATGGAAGAAAACGCCAATTCCATTTTCAACAAAACAATGCAAAGACACAATTGGTGCTTGCACGGATAGTGATACTAACTATTTAAATAATGTTTTCGAGTTTGATAAAAGCATCAATTTAATTGTTCCCGTTCAGTTGCAGAACGTCGCGAAACTACCGCCCGTCACACATACTGACGCGTTTCGACTTTCCATGATCATCATCAGAGCACGACGGCAAACTGACTAGCGAGGACCAATCCGAAAATCAAATAATTAAGGAAAGCAAAGTTAGATATGCAGCTCTCGCCTCTAGTTGTCTCGCATATTTCCAAGTCAGGTACAGTTTATGCGAGACTACTAAACGTGAGAGACATATATATATCGCTTCAAATGTAAATTTTTATCTGCTTTGATCATCATTGGTTGGATTGTCGACGCGCTCTGTTGATGATCATAAAAGGTCTAAACACGTCAGTAGGTGTGATGGACGATAATTTTGCTGTTGGAAAAATGGTCAGATACAAAGGGATTTGTGTTTATTTCATGTTCGCGAGCTTAATTTAAAGAAAATTAAGATTCAGTCAGTTGCAGGTAGGGATGCGTTTTCACTTCATTGGTAATCCTGAGAGCACAACTGAAACATATTAATGGTGATCCAAACTCAACGCATAAAAAACAGCGTATTGTAAGTGCAGCTTTCGTCCAGCATAGTCGCACAAACATTGTAGAAGACTGGCAAAGTTTAGTCGAAACGCATCATTATTCTGACCGTTTAGATAAGTCTCGTGATTATTTCAAGTTCAATCACTCGATTAATTATAACTTTGCTAACTGCTTACGCATTTTATGATTTTTTTCTAGAAGAGCTTAGATGAATTTTGCGAAAGCTTCAAAACATTTGCTCCCTGACTGAATAGATAATATGAAACCAACATTTGCTTTCAAGCACAACGAATTTACGACTACAAACGATAAGCAATATATTTCTGATTTGTATTTTTAATACTTATTATGATTTGATCCTCACTATCATTTGTTCGTTTTGCTCTGATAATGGCAAAGAAAATTCGTATAATTATCATGTAACGAACGGTAGATTTGTTATGTTATGTTAACAACTAAGATGGGAATGTCATTTAATTTCAATCCCGCATCTCTAAATCAAGAACTTCCATCTCCAAAATCGAAAAAAATATTATTACTACAGTACATAACTTATTCTTGGTATCAAATGAATGTCTGTTTTTCTCGAAAATTGGATAGGTAAAATAGCAAATTTTTTCTTCCTTCGCTGATGAATAAAAAATGAAATTAGTTAATTTTGTATTTTCATGTGTAGATGTGTGTATTTGTGCGTACGTGCGCATTTGTGTGTTTCTTCTTGCACATTTTCTTCAGTCTTGGAATACGCATTTATGATTCTCGCATTTTTTCGCATAGTTATAAGCCAGAAATGGAAAATGCCGAGAAAAGAAATAGGAGAAATCAGAAAAAATCGAGCAACCCCCAAAAATGTGATCAAAAACTACCAGCATAAAGCGAAAGTAGCGAATCATTCTTTCAGAAGTAGACTGTCGAAAACTGTGTGGATAGTGTCAATCAAGAATATAACCACTTAATATAGCTTATACTGGTTTATGTCATTTACTTTTAAAATAACCAGAAGCATCATTCATTGTGACTTTTGAGGATACAATTTACATTGGACGCCATTGGCACGTAAAGAGATTCATTATTATGTTTATCTAAAATGCAGATCTGGCGAGGCGTGTAAAAGAAAGTGTCTGTATTTTTAATGTTTTATAAATTATCTTTTGCGATGATCTCGCAAGCTGTGCCGCTCAGTTTCGACAAGTGAAACTCATTAAGCGTAAGGACGGTTAGTAAATATTTCAATTGAAATCCAGAATACGATACTTGAAAACGCTTCATCCTTGCGATCTTTTGACGTTAAAGGGCGCGGTTGATCACTTCGTTATTTATGTTCTTCTCTTAGACGACAAACGTGTTCTATCTTGTAGAAAGAGTGGCGTGGACCAGTGTTTTGCATGTTGGCAAACGACAAAATCCAAACGAAAGAGATAAGATCAGAAGCTTCACTGAAGAGTTTATATGACAAGCTTGCGCTAGGATTTGCATAACGACCAAAGTAAGGAATTGGTTATTGTAGCAATATTGGAACAACGCCTTGCCTCTTAGAGCGGAAAGGAGGCTCATTTCTCTCCATGGGGACGTTCATTTTTCCGAACTGGCATTTGCCTTTTATTATACACTTTTGCTTTTCACGATCCAAATTTAGTGGTTCCACTCGAAATAGGAAGAAATACGAACTGCAATAATTTCTAAAATGTTTAATTTAGGTGCAGTAATTGATTGACTGAATCTAGGCATTCTCTGCTCCATTAATGCACAAATAATTTTTTTCTTTAGATCGATTAAATACTCTAACCTAATCGGAGAATTTCTGTTTTATTAAAAGTCACATCAATATTATCAAAATAATTGATTTATATATATATATATATATATATATATATATATATATATATATATATATATATATATAGCAAATCAAATTCGATGTGGATTTCACCTATAGTAATCTCGCCCTACATTGTGCTTGGTTTAATGTATTTTTATTTTAGCCTTATTGTGAATTATGTCCAACATCCACAGCAGCAAATTTTGCATTGCGACCTGAGCCTGATAGTGTAATCTAGGTAAAACTTGGATTCTAGAATATTAACCATTTGAAAAACAGCTGCCTGAAAGCATTGGATCAATATCAGATAGTGCTAGAAATGAATCTTTGCCATTATACGCATAGTTGACACCCAGTTTCCTTTTTCCGTTCCTCTGGTTTCTGGCTTGTCGCTCAGACGTAAGCGCTAAGTTCTTGTGTACATATCCTAAAAGAATCCTCATTTATCTGGTTTCTTTGAGCTTCATGGAATTTCTGTATCTTTTTCTAATGGTCGAAGATCTTGCCGTCATTTCTTTAATAATAATCTTTAAATAATCTATGACTTTTTGTCTCTCCACTGGCTTCGAAAAGAAACAGAATATCAATTACAAACGAAAAATTTTGGAAACCTTCACTAGAGAAAGAAAGATACAGATATTTGTCCTGCCTGTACATTAATATTTATTCATTCATGTTCACCCTTTTGAGTAGTTTTATTGTAAATTGATAAAAGTATTGATGGATAAGTTTAATTTTTAACTACGTATATATTTACAATTTTGCGATAGGTGTTATTGGGTCATATGATTATTTTTCGACAACTTTTGCGCGTTTTCATGTTAACATTGCTATGACCAGTTTACTTGTTTGTATTTCGGAACGGTGTAACTAAATTTGGATAAGCAAACTATTTGTAGCGATGTTAACATGAAAACATACACGTTTAAGAAAGTATTATTCATTATTTGTTGAATCGGTCGATAAATGTTTTTTTCTCTCAATAACTGAATGATTGGCAGAGATTACACAGCGTATTAATTTTTGTCTTAATAAGTGAAATTGATTTGCAGAAAAGTTGAGCAAACGAACAGAATACGAAAGTATTAAATACACAAATATTCTACGGTGGAGAATATTCATTTCTCTACACAATTTTCTTGTCATTTGAAAAATGTAATGTTAATGTTGAAGTACACACAATGCCTAATAAAGTGCATACATTCAGTATTATTGTCGCCGTGTCTATACGCAAATAAACAGCAAAATACAAAAATTCATTTCACAATATTGAAATGCCAAGAGGAGCGATAATTTAAAGGATAAACATGAGCTGCTCGTGATAAATGCTGAAAGAGAATGTATTTAACATCAATTAGCACTACAGCCACTAATACTTCACTTGATTCCCGTACTACTACTACTACCGTTGCTAGTAACAATAATGCTACTTAAACTAGTGTTAATACTTCTACTACTATTACTTCTACTAATACTACAACAACTACTAGTAATATTAATATTACAGTTACTTACACTACAGCTAATATAGCAGTTAATACTACTACTACATAAACTACAGTTAATACTATTTACATTGCTCCTATTGCTAACTTCACTAGTTCATTTCCCACTTATACCATAACCAAAATTACAATAAGTAAAATTAGTATTAATAATACATGTACTACTAATATTACTATTATTAATTCTAAAAATAATATTCCAAAATAATCTACTGCTGCTACTTCCACTACTACCACTACTACCACTACTATTATCAGTATAATAATAATATCCATCATAATAACTACATATTATTATTATTATTATTATTATTATTATTATTATTATTATTATTATTATTAAAATAGCAATAACAGCTATTGTTTTAGTATTATTTATTCTACTTCTATTTATACCGTTACTACTAATACTTAGACCAGTATGATTACTTCTAAGACTACTTTTTATAATTTTTATAAATGTTACTATAATAATTACACCTCTTATTATTTTGTGCTGAAAGTAATAACGTTTTTAGTTAATTTTATATCTACTGCGGTAGGGTGGCTCAGTTATTAGAGCACTTTATGGACCAAATATATAGTGTGGATCGGGCGTAGTTCCAGCTCCTACTGATGAGTCGCCAGTAAGCACGAAACGCTTCTGTATATAATATTACATTTTGCGTTCATGCTAACTTCAATTTATTTCTCTGGTCCTGTTTGTAATAATTTGTTACTTGGTTCGCAACATCTAATTCACAGTTGTATATAAATTAGCTCTTCGCAACAAACAATATATAAATATTATATATTTAATTGAATGTTGTCGTGATCGCCCGAAATGTGATAACTGATAACAGTATTATTCATTTTTTCGAGTTTCTGGGGTAACAGGTTTTGAAGTTGGGTTTGGTTTTGGTGAAATTCAGCCTTTCTTGACATCCATTGTTTTGTCACTATTACCGACTCTACAACCGTAATGTTTGTACAATTTAAGCCCACAGTATTTATTATAAATAGTTAGTTGTCGTGGAAGTCACATTGTGTGAAGTTAACTGTATTACTTCGTGAATACACATTCGTATAGGAGATTGTACCGTCCGATTGTCCCTTATTTCTTGACCAAATATATAGTATGAATAGGGTGTATTACCGGCTCCTACTAATGAGTCGCCAGTAAGCACAAAACGCATGTGTACATGAAATTATACCTTTACTTCATGCTGAATTTGTTTTTTTCCTTTGATCAATTTTGGGCTAATATTGTACTAGGTGCGCAGCATCTAATACAAAATTGCGTATAGATTAGTTCTCCGCAATAAAGAGTGTATAAATGTTAATTATTTTGGTCAGTCTATTCTTTAGTTGGTACCTATTTTGAATTTTCAACTATCCGCACTGAATCTAACATACAGCAGACACTATACTAATTAGTGAAGTTATATTCAATTGAAATCTAATCGTAGGTTGACTATAAATATGTTGTGATTATAAAATAAACATTTCACCAAGTAGAAAAAGAGTTCATTAAACAATAATTGATTGCGCGGATGGTAGTAACAATTCTTTAGATCAAGTTTGCGACCTTGAAGTAAACATCAATTCCATTTTATTTAACCAGACGTCGAACTGCATAACAAAACTACCGCCAGTGATACGAACTGACGCGTTTCGACTTCCATTGTCATCATCAGAGTACGACGGCAAACTGATTAGTGAGGATCAAACCGCATTACATATATATGAAAAGCACAATTAGATATATGGCTCTCACCTCTAGTTTCCTGGAATACATTGAACTTGACTGGAAATGTCGGCTGCACAATTTCTATGCAGTCACGAACATTAACTGTTTGCAGCTTTCGCCACATAAACATATATATAGGCAATACAATTAAACAATAATTCATCCGTGCATTAGAACACCACCGCCCATTACTGTACCATTCTACTACTACTACTACTACTACTACTACTACTACTACTACTACTACTACTACTACTACTACTACTACTACTACTACTACTACTACTACTACTACTACTACTACTACTACTACTACTACTACCACTACTACTACTACTACTACTACTACTACTACTACTACTACTACTACTACTACTACTACTACTACTACTACTACTACTACTACTACTACTACTACTACTACTATACCCTTCTTTAACTTCTTCTACTACTACTAATTTCTTATTATTACTACTACTATTACTACTACTACTGCTACCACCACCACTACTACTGGTACTACTATTACTAATACCAATACCACTACTACTACTACAGCCACTAATACTAATGCAAATAAGACTATTATTATTATAATTATTATTATTTTTATTATTATTATTATTATTAATAATAATAATAATAATAATACTAACACCACCACCAACACCAATACTAATTCCATTACTACTGCTAATATTACTACTAACGTTACTTCAACATCAGCTACTACTACTGCTATTACTACAACTACCTCTGCTACTATTGCAAATACCAAAACTACCAATGCTCATCTGCAATGCCGCATTTTGCGTACGCGGGTTGTTGCTTTGCTTTAACAGTTTCACAAGATCCGATTGATTACAATTTCCTTTTCTGTGTTTATTTTGCCTTCGATCAGATTGGGCGTGTATTCGTCCACTTTCTGCCGAAGGCTTCAGCATCGTTCATACTAACCATTGAAAAAGATTTGATACGAATTTCCAATGGTTGAAGTATAGACGATGTTGAAAACCTTCGGAGGATGCGAATACACGCCCAACGTCGAGGCAAAACAGACACAGAAGAAAATTGTAATCAATCGGATTTTTGTAAAACTGTTGGTGTAAACACAGCGCATACGCAAGCAACGTCCTATGGGCAAGAAGCTGGCACCTCGCAAAAATTCAAAATATGTACCAATGCTCTTACTACTAATATAACTACAACTACTATGCTGCTACTACTATTACTCTAAGTACCACTGCTACTAGTACTACAGCTACACATTCAACTACTACTTTTTCTACTACTACTATCACTACCAGTAATACCACTCCTACTGGTAATACTTCTACTACTACTATTAAAACTCCAAATAATAATTCTACTTCTACTACTAGTATTACTACTAATACTACTACTACTTATATTTCTTCTTCTTCTACTACTACTACTACTACAAATATTAATAATAATACTACTACAAATACTACTACTACCACAACTACAAATGTTGCTACTAATACTTATACAACAACAACAACAACAATACCAACTTATATTTATACTACTAATATTAGGGCTACTTCTACTAATAATAATAATACTACAACAACTACCGATGCTACTAGTAATACTTATATTAAAACAACAACTACTACTACAATTAATAATACTACTATTAATACTATTATTACTGTCACTACTAATGATATGAATACTACTGCTACTATTATTATTACTCATTCTTCTTCTTCTGCTGCTGCTACTGCTGCTACTGCTGCTGTTACTTCTGTTACTATACAGAAACTATAGAGAAACAATGTTCGCAGTGAATTATGGACAGTACGTGATGAGATCTCCAATAAGGACGAAATCTGTCTCCTAAATTAATTGCCTTTTCAAAACTATACAATGCTTGGTTTACAATGTCAAATTTTTGTATAATATGGGCTTGTTGCTTCCATCAATAGCGCGACTTCGATTGATGTAATTGTTATCAAGGCCCGCGTAACCTATGGCCGTTTAATTCCACTTAACATCCTGTTATATTGTAGTGCTTTTCAGTGTGTAAATATTCATAGCAGTATTTAATTTATATATACATATGAGAGTGCGGCAGTGTGTCTCAGTGGTTAGAGTAACAGATTCGGAAACTGATGTGCCCAAGTTCGAGCCCTCTCTGCGGCTAATTCTGGACAGTCATTGAAGAGTTCCGGTCTAATGAATGAATTGCCATTCTAAATTATACAATACCTAGTTTATACTGACAAATGAATGTATATAATGAGACTGGTACATGGGTCAAATCACAACCTTGATTTAAATAATATATGAAATCTCTCTAAAAATCTGCATGTTTGGTCATAACTTGCCCTTGTATTGATTTTCTCTTATTGAAAAGCTTAAGATTTTTCTTACTTTGGTATAGTTTTAATAACGAAAGGAAAAGTGAATTGTTTGTGTTTTCGTGTATATTTACATTCCGACGAGAAATTTTTCTGCGTAATGACTTCATTTCTGCAGATATTTGCTCAATTTATTTATTTCCAATTTAAATTCGATAAACGGTTTATTTAGTTTTGTTTTATTATTAAATTCTATTCACATTTCATGAGCTATTTGAAAATTTGTCCTTATGATGATAAGATAATTTCATAATGCATATGTGCAAATAATTGTTCTCACAGACGTATTCAAGTATTCAAGCATAAACTTATTTACGCCTTTACGTATTTATACTCAAATATACGTATTGTGTACAAACGCATGCACGTATCTATGTCATGTATGTATGAATGTAATTGTCATTGTCTGTATTCGTGTATGTTTGTGTGTTTAAGTATGCATTTCCGTATGAATATATGTATGTTTGTACATATATTTGAATATATATATATATATATATATATGTATGTATGTATGTATGTATGTATGTATGTATGTATGTATGTATGTATGTATGTATGTATGTATGTATGTATGTATGTATGTATGTATGTATGTATGTATGTATGTATGTATGTATGTATGTATGTATGTATGTATGTATGTATGTATGTATGTATTTATGTATGTATGTATGTGTATGTATGTATGTATGTATGTATGTATGTATGTATGTATGTATGTATGTATGTATGTATGTATGTATGTATGTATGTATGTATGTATGTATGTATGTATGTATGTATGTATGTATGTATGTATGTATGTATGTATGTATGTATGCATGTATGCATATATGTATGTATGTATGTATGTATGTATGTATGTATGTATGTGTGTATGTATGTATGTATGTATGTATGTATGTATGTGTTTGTATTGATGTATGTGTGTATGTATGTATGTATGTATGTATGTATATATGTGCATGTACATTTTGATTTATGCAATTTTTTATTTTTTTATGCCTGTGGGCATATATGTTTTTATATATGTACGTGTTAAACACATGCATGTGTGGTGTATGCTTATTTATATGTAAAATATATTTGTTTTCGTGTGTCTGCGTACATGGTCTAAAAGAAACATGTTCCGGGACGTCTTTATATGTGTATGTATTTGTATCTGTATTAGCTTTTACATATGCGCAATTTTTATATTTTTATGTTTTTGTTATGTATTACGTATGTTATAAAGCATTTATATAAATATCTATTTATTTATTGATTTATTTTTGTATGTTTTGTTTATATTTATTCATGCATATACGTATGTGGGTATTAATATATATGTTCCCAATAGGGACCAAACCGGTCTACAGAATGTATGGTCTTTTCTATGCTATACTATTCTTAGTTTATACTGATAAAATGTAAGTACTTAATGGGCCAAGTGTTTATATGAAGTTCGCAACCTTCGTTATAGCAAATGTTATCACCGCCCACGCGCCCAGTGTTCGTTTAATGAATATAGGTATTGTTTGTTTGTCGACGTTTATTTATAGATGCATGTATGTATTATATACGTTGGTATGTAGATATTACTGTATGTTTCTTGTGTATTATTGTTAATGAACTTTCCAGTAGGCATGCATTTAATTATCTGTAGAAATATGCATGCGTACACATGTAAGCACATGTGTATTTATTTTTTAAAGATATAATATTAAGTATGTGTGTAAGAATGTGAAGTAAACTGTCATGAGAATTTGAAGCAATGGTATCTTATGCTTGCATATTCTGTATTAATTGTGTATGTGTTTAGTACTATGTATTACTGTCTGTGTGCTTTGCCTTCGGGAACGTTTGTATATGAGTGGATATAATTTGGTTGTGTGTATTTGTTGACTTTAGTACGCATGCTTGTTAACATGTATGTTTTATACAATTATAAATAGTTACACATGTGAGTATTTTTGTAACGAATTCGAAGTGTGGGATGATTCGGCTTTGTTTATTTTGAAACATTCCACGTGTTTATGACATGTAAATCCCTCACATTTAAAAAAATGTGCGTTTATGACATTATCAATAATCTTAAGAAAAGGTAGTATTTCATTATACATGCGGTTACGCCTCAAGCACACGATTGCGTCTTCTCACAATTCTACATATGCCAATCTTGTGAAACTAAGAATTGAAACCTGTTAGTGTGGAATTCAGTTGTTGAAAGTTAAACGCTGTAACCACCCCGATAATACAAAAAGTGCCGACGCGGAAACCTTCATCAATTCAAGGAATTTCGAGTCGTTAAAAATTATGCGAAAATGTGCGACAGGACAGTAAATAAATAAATTGTACTAATCCGGTGTAGTTGATGACAAAGCACAAAATTATTACTTAAAAAGAACCTAAATGAATGGAGAGCAAGTTGCGCATTGGTTAAAATCCTAACTACATCGAAGCTCTACTGCCATTAATTTTAGTCGTTGCTTATTTTCTGTCATGCTCTTATGATAACAAATTATGGTTGACACTCATCAGCACAATTTCCTGGTGGTATTTAAGCCATGTTAAAAACAATGTTAGCCTCGGAATTAAAAAGAAACGTTGTCAGTGTTCAAGTTTAAACTGTTCTTGAATTACGCTTATTTTATCCAATAAGAATCACCGTTTTTACGTATTGACACAACCGCAAACAAACATAGCTACACGCAGCCACCGTGAAACGGTTAATTTAAAACAAACCATCTGTACGACCGCTGTGAATAACTATTAATGAATCGCAGATTAAAATAGATCGCTCAATCGGCCAAATATAGACTCATAAAAATTTACTATTAAAAATACGGTTTGTTTTTACTAGTATTTTTGAAACAAATTGGCCTATTAATGCCCAATGGACTTGTTTTCGATTGATAACTGGTAATTTTCGTTTCAAAATTGTAATGCAAACAGCAATAGGTATAAGGATGCGTAGATATATATTCAGTTTATGAATAACTTTTTTCAAGGTAGAAAATAAAATTTATCGTGAAGACTGGACGTCTTTCGGTCGCGGGATATATTCGGTTTATAGTAATATATCAACTGATTTTTTTGTCTGGATTTTCTTGTGATAGAGCACATATGACATTGATTTTGATTTAAAATTCCCAAATTCTTTCGGACAAATATTTAAAAAATATTATTTATGTGAGATTACCCTGTTTCTCCTTTATTTTCTTAGTTTTCGTCTTAATATTATTATGGATATTATATTTCAAATTATTATATTCATAAGTTTTACTAGTTGATGTATTAATAGTAGCAGTGTTAGTAGAAAGAGGAGTAAAAATAGAAGTTCAATAAGTATTTTTAGTATTAGCAGTAGTATTATAATTAGTAGTTATTGTAACTTTAGTAGTAGTGGTAGTGATATTCGTTTCCTCAATCTTCTTATTTCTATAAATATTAATTCTGTCATTTATCTTTATTTCTTTAGAATACTATTATTAATAAAATGAATAAAAATATCGAATATTATTTAATTTAATATAATTTTGCGTATTTTATCATTAGAGGAGTATCAGTATTTGTTACCGTATAATTATAAGCAGAATTTATTGTTCTATTAATCGTCATCATAATAATGATATTACCTGGTTTAAAATAACGTTCGTATTCAAATTTATGGCTAATGCTGATAATGTTTTATGTTTTGTACGTGATTGTTAATCGCCAAAGGCTAGTTACATTTATCGTTATTACACCTATCGCATTAGTGCACATATGCGTAAATACGTTTTCATAATTCGCGTGATTACTTGTACGTTTGCACCTGTGGCCTTTTAAGGTTGAAATGAGGGACCTAATGAATGTGGTATTCTTAGTCAATTTTTTTAAAGTAATGATCACAAAAATTTCATCCTTGCATACTGTTTGCCTATCTTATTTTAATAGGAGCTATGAGAGAGGGGCGGGAAAAAAACTTTGACGAATGTCCACGTATTAAACCTTACTAAGTGCAATCGATTTTGTAAGAATTTCCCTTTCTTCTACTCAGTCCTATTTCAGTAGTTCCGCATTGTTTCCAACATTGCTGGTATCTTGCAATTTTGCTTTAGGTTTTGCGTAAATTTTGGTCCTATTTATACTAACCAATTTCTATATAGGGTTTGTGGTGGAGACCTAATATATATGCAATTTCGTATTTGGTTTTGCGCATCTATTAAAAAATTGGTACAAGTAAGACCAAAAATATAAACAAAAGTCAGCATGAACGAAAGGTATGATATCACGTAGACATGCGTTTCGTGCTTACTGGCGTTTCATCAGGAGAAGCCGGTACTACGCTCTATAATCACTACATATTTGGTCAAGGAATGTGGGAAAATTGAACGGTACACTCTCCTGTACTAATGTGTATACTTGTTACTAGATAAACAATAAATAATGACGAAATATGTTGACCTACACTGCTTTGTTGGAATGCCGGGTGTTAGAATTTGTTGTTTTAATCAATTTGGATAAAATTTAACCTATCAGTAAAATCATGTTACAATTTTTAAGTTTGTATGTATTATACAGTCTTGGCTTAAGTCGCAGTTCCGAAGTATTTGTATTCAATTTACTCTACCACTGCCTGAATGCACAGCTGTATAGAAAATTGCATTGTATAAATATCTTGCATTACTTTACGACATATATAGTGGGTTTTATGGTGGTGTCCACTCCTATTGATGAGTCGCCAGTAAGCAGTTAACGAATATTTACATGAGATTATATTTTGTATTATACCGTCTGTGGCGTATGCATCTCGTCCTACTTGAACAGATTTTTTACTGGGTTCCCAGGACCTAAGGCACAATTGCGTGTATATTGTTTAGAGCGCTAGATTCCGAAGCAGACGTGCCCAGGTTCGAGCGCTGTCTGCGGCAAATTCTAGACAGTACGTGATGAGTTCCCAATAAGGACGAACCCGGTCTACTGGATGAATTGCCTTTTCTACATTATACAATTCTTCGTTTATACTGACAAATGTATGTAATTAATGGGTTCGCAACCTTGATTATATTAATTACTTTTAGATTCAGGATATGTTATTAGATTGATTGGAAGAAATTGATTTTAAACAATCAATGATTGCGCGGGTGATGGTAACAATTTTTAAAATCAAGTTTGCGAGCTTGAAGTAAACACCAATCCCATGGTATTTAACCAGTCGCCAAGCAATATAGCTGGCGGTAGTTTAGCTATATTGTTCGACGACTGGTTAAATACAGTGGGATTGTTGTTTGCTTCAGGCTCGCGAACTTGATTTAAACAAATTGATTTGTTTTTACATTTCTAGACAACGTCTACATGACGTCTATTGAATTTATCCTTGTCGGGGCTAATAAAAACTAGTTATTGGTAAAATAAGATTGATGTTGCAAATACATATATAACTAAGCATATATTTTCATGCGAAAAATGCGGTATGCCAAAAAGATATTCTTAATTATTAAACGAGGCTAGCATTACATGCATGCCTCTATTTTTATGCGCTATTGCAATAAATAGACTTTTTCCCGAACGGTGCCACAAAAAATTATTTCCAAGTACCAGCACTCTTAAGCGAATCTGTTTTGGCTGTTTGAAATTTATAGACTAATATTTTATTATTTGTATGTTTTTCGCGTAAACCGTTATTTCTATTTTAGTACAGTTAACTCCAGTATGCTATTTATCCTGTAAAACAGCTGATAATGTGGAGCGAAAGCACTTCTATACAATATATTATGTGATATTGAATTTAAATATGGAACAAAATATTCCTCGTCTTTGAAAATATGAACAGCTTTAATGCACATTAGTTTAGGAGATTGCACCGTTGAACTATCTCATGTTTCTTTAGTGGGGTTTGTGCGTATCGGTGGTTCTTACTGATGAGTAGACAGTAAGCACAAAACGCATGTTTACATAAGCGTAGACTTATCGTTCTGACTGATTTTATTATGCCATTCTTGTTGTACTTGAACTAAACAATAACCAGTACATGTATATTAGTTCTTATCAATCAAGATTATATAACTATTACATCTTTACTATATTCGCTCGGTATTAAAAACAGTTAATTCCGTCGAGATGAGGACCGAAAGAGTAGTATAACCTTACACTAATACTTCGTAAACGTAATTCTTTTAGACAAAAATTGCAATAATTTAATTAATATCTCTTCGTTTATATAATTAAACGAACAATGGTTATACGGATGGTAGCAACAATTATTTAAATCAAGATTGAGATCTTGATATGAACCCCTATCCCATTATATACATACATTAGTCAGTGTAAACTAAATATTGTATAATATAGAAAAGGCAATTCATCCAGTAGACCGCTTTCGCCCTTATTGGGAACACTCCACGTACTGTATAGAATTTGCTGCGGACGGTCTTTTAAATACAGTTCATCCGGAAGACCGGTTTCGTCGTTATTTGGGACTCATCTGTACAGAATTTTCCGCGAACAGTGCTCGAATCTGGATACATATACTTTTGAATATTTTTACTCTAAACTCTGAGCCACCCTACCGAACTTTAAGCACAATTTTCAGTCGTATTCTAACAAATATTACTTGGTTAGCCTTTACTATCGATGGACACCATAGGGCTTCTCTTTAAACCTAACATTTTAACTAACCACCACCAAACTTTTATTTTAGAACAGACACGATGCTATACATAATTCTGTCCAGATGAGTACCAAAATGATACTATGAACTAAATATAATCGTTCGTAAACCTGATTCTGATAGATAATAAATTTATTATTATTTAAATAATATCTCTTCATTTATATTAGTATTACAATTTTCAACATAGTTCAAATTTATATATATATATATATATATATATATATGTGTGTGTGTGTGTGTGTGTAATCGATAAGTAAGGTTATTGTATCTGATTAAATGTCCTATTGCCTTTGCGAATAAGGGGGTGCTATAAATTTTATTTAACCTCGCATTCCTAAAATGATTTATACATATAAATATATACATATATATATATATATATATATATATATATATATATATATATATATATATATATATATATATTGATAGTTTCTAAATACGACACATAAATCAATTACGGACGCAATTACAATGAAAGCGATGACACACCAAATGACGTTACGCAAAAGGAGTGGTCTAAATTGCGCAAAAATAGTGGTCTAAATTGCGCAAAACAAAGGCTAGCATAACGAAGAGGAGATTGGTTACAACAAATGTACAGTGGGATTGGATGAACGAATATACTAACGAATCCAGAACAATGGCTGTAGATACTGGTAGAAATAAGATTTATTAATAAATGTTATTCCATGGAGTACGTTGTTTTGTTCTTTGTATATATATATATATATATATATATATATATATATATATATATATATATATATATATATATCTTACTTCATCCTCATGACAGGCAGCAATATAGTAACCTTTAATATCTGACGCTTCTACACCCCATGGTGTTATATATATGTATATATATATATAATGTTGGTGAGTTTATCATTTAGGATTATTCATATTTTTATTGGTATATGTTAGATATTAGCTTTTAATCTAACATTAACCAGGTTTACTTGTATGGAGTAAGCACTTCTTGGCTGCTGTTCACCAATTGTACTACTTTATAGACTTTACACGTAATGTTTTATTGGGTTTCTACATCCATTTTACTATGATAACTATGTACTAATATTAGCATACGCATTCCTTCGGGCAAACAAACGGACATGCTTTTCAGGAATGCCAAATTACACATTTGAAATATACTATAGACTGCCACTTTAAGACATTAATGCATTCCTCGGTCTGTGCTGTTTTTGTGCAGATATTATACCTAACTACGTTTGGCGGAAATTAGCAAAAAATGTGTTCTGTTAATCTCGTCTGCCATAAAAGTCGAACATTGCAGAAACTACTGGGTGTTACGCTAGATACTAATGATATTATTGCAAATGACCCGGCTACAATTATTCTACTACATCCGTTGCTTTTTGTTACTGTTGATTTTGGTGGTGGTGCTGTTGATTTTTCTATTGTTGGTGCTAGTGTCGTTTATCCTAATGATGATTGTAAAGGAAGTTGTAATATTAACAGCAGGGCCGATTTCGATATTGATGATGCGAGAGAAGTGGCAACTGACATGATGACTACTAATCTCTATGTGGAATTTGGACAAAATCTATGTCAAACCAGCTTCTGGGAAGACGAAAAAGTTACTTTGCTATTATGGTTATTCAATTCAATTAAAAACAGCCGTTAATAACATATTTTATTGCGTTAGGGGACCAGTGTTGCTAAAAATATTTATGGTTAGGCTTTGCGTGCCTATTAAAAAGTTTGTTTATGTGGAACATGGATGACAGGCTAAAATCAGTTTGAATAAGTTGTCAAATACTATTTACTTGCACTACGTGTATTTGCTTCACTCAACACACATACACACCAAGCAAATTGGTAAGAAATGTGGAAAACATTCCTAGTGTGCCATGCTAGTTGATGCTGTGGAGACGTTGTGCCAACATGTACTTTTGATAAACCAGTAAAACGAAATGCATGTATGCATGCAACTGCTGATAGGAGTCGTGTGAACTTGCCGTAACTACTAGGAGGTATAAAACTATTCATCCGCGTACAAAATTTAGAGTTCTGTGTTCCTGAGTAGTTAGCGCTTTTTGTCGAATTCGTATTGGCATGCTCAGGGTTAAGCGTGTAATCAGTGGAGGTTAATTTCTAGCTGATGAATGAAAATTTGTCCATTAGCGCCTCAAATTCAGACACTCTTGCTATATTTTGCTAATCAGCCCTAGCCGGTATTCCATCTAGGACAAAAAACTTAGTTATGAATCACTTACTCCACTAGGGATTTTGGCGACATAGCGTTAATTTTAAGTGCGAACATTAACTCGTTAGATTTTACATAGTCACGCTTTGGCAAGGCGTCAGATTGTGAATGCTTTTACATTCATGTCTATAAAGGACAGTCGTTACATCTATAGCTCGATGATCGAAAACAGAATCCGACCTTTTACCTGGTAATTGAACCACATAATCTCCCACTTAACCGATTCTTAAAGTCGACGAGGCATTTTTGCAATTTATCCATTAGCGTAAATTTGATGGTAATTTTGTAAAAGTATAAAGAAATCTACATCTGTTATCTTTCGCTATTATGATCTAATTGGAATCGATATAGAGTTGCTATATCCAAAGATGATGACGTAAACCAACTTAAAACTTTCTATAGAATTTAATTGAATGAAGTTTACGGTCCTCAACGAGGTAATAATCCATTTTTTACCCAGTCAATCAATTACAGAAACTGCTGTCATATTTCTTTCTAGTTGTACACGACAATATAATATATTATAAAAATAGGTTCTGCGAACATTTGATTCAATGATATTCATCCATTCGGAGGCTCGGTGTGTGGTCTGATTTCCCTATTTTAATTAGAGCACGTATAAAATTGCCTCCAGCATCATTCATTTATAACCCCATAGCGGTCAAGCCATAATCCCCTGGCTCCGTCTGAGTGAAAATACATGCATTTTGACTCATCTAACTTGTGGTCGAATTACTAGTTGTGAGTTGAGCGGTTCTTCTGGTTGATATTTTAATCTTAGAACTTTGGCGATTTACCCACTCGGTCTAGATTGGGGTTATTAAAAATTTCACTAGAATGTGATGCAGTTTAGGAATGCTAGGCTACATATTCAATTGGAGCTCTATAAATTATGCGTACGTAATAGGCTAACAATTTTCGCTTTTGTACTTCGGTTTTGTCAACATCGACTCCATAATTGTCTGTTTCGGATCATGTAAACCTTTTAGATTTTTAATTGTTAATTTTTTAGAATTTAATCATCAGATAATGCGGAATTATTATATTTGCTTGTGAAACAGCAAATATGATATGGTGTTTATAGGGCGTAAATCCAGCTCCTACAGATGAGTCGCCAATAAGCATGAAACAAATGTTCATATGAGATTACACCTTCCGTTCATGCTGTCTTTGTTTTATTCTTCTGGTCATAATTGAACTAATTTGTTACTAGGTGCGCAACACCTAATACAAAATTGCATATATATATATATATATATATATATATATATGTGTGTGTGTGTGTGTGTGTATTAGCTCTCCGCCACCAACAGTATCAAACAACATCCATGTTTGTTTATTGATCGTTCTAAGACTTATTTATATTCTCTATCTAGCGAGCTATATTTTGATTATATAAATTTATAATGGCTGTATTTTGCTTGTTGTCTTATAAATTTAATTATCCATTCATTGATTTCTCTCTAGGTCTGTTCATTTCTTTCGAAAATTCAATAATCAAATAAAACAGATTAAAATTAAATATGGCTGGAAATTTAAAATTTTCTACTCTTCAGAATTATAGTTTGTGACTACTTATCTCGTTGCAGATAAAATCAGAAAAAAATGAATATAAAAAAACTAAATATTGAGGGTGCATAGAAATGTGACATGCCACAGTATTATTAGCTTGAATTTTCCAAATGCTCGCATGCTAAAATGGCTTCTTTTGATTAACTTATAAGCGGGAATACTGTTATCGAAATTCGTCTAGAAAAGAACTGCTACATATAAATAACGAAATGGAGTTTCAGATTTTCGGCATGATAACTTTCAAGAGGAGGAAAATATTCAAGGCAGAAATACCCAGGCCAATCCACTAAACTGTTTTCCGCTTGGCTTGGGTAACGCTACGTTTGAGTTGTAAAATTCTAAAGCAAATGTATCCCTGCTCGATCACCAGGTAGCGGCAATTCTAGAAAGTGCTATTTGATGAGTTACATTTTTCTATCTTATGCTACGTTTCGTTTATACTAGCAGCATATCTGTCAAAATTCTGCTATAAACTTCAATTCAGTATTTTTTCCTCGGGTGGCATGATGTTTGTTCTGTAAAGACAGATTGCGGTGGCTAGTTAGAAATTTATTTCGAAGAGATGTCATTTAGATTGCATCTAAATGAAAGTCCAACTAAATATACGCTTGTAAATGGCTCGGTTGTAAGTTGGTAAATGACTTTAAGAAAATTTTTGCCAGTTCAAACTCCGGTCAGGGCGAATTCTGGACTGTACTTGGCGAGTTCTCAATAATGACGAACTGGTATATTGGATAAATTACCTTTGCTATCTTACACAATGGTTATTTCATACGGAAACAATATCTATATGCTTGTATCTTCTTTTCACTATCACATCCTCAAGTGGCAGGGTGTCTGCTCTATATTGACAGATCCAGCCTGGCTAGTTGAAATTATATGTCGAACGGCTTAGTTTGTGTGCGACAAAGGTTTTGCAGTTTTACGAATGTTAGATATAGAAGCAAACATGTTTACGATCGGGTCCTCGTCGTCGCAAATTCTAGCAAGTACTTGACAAGATCTAAATAAGAACGTGAACATAGACAGAGTGTGAAAAACAGAAACCAATCAATTGCGTGCGTCACATCCTAGATGTGAATTTGAAATTATATACAAACTTTTTTTTCTGCTTGGTATTTCCTTCTGGTTAGTTGCGCAAACGGTGATAAAAATTTAGGTCTAAATGGATGCCATATGAGCTCCACCTAAAAGAAAAAGGACTAACCAAGTTACATTAGTTAATATATAAGTGAAAATTGTGTTTAGTGTGTGACAGGGTGGCTCAGTGGTTAGAGCACCAGATTTCGAGGCAGACGTGCCCAGGTTCGAGCTCTGTCCGCGGCAAATTCTTTTCTACGCTGTACAATTCTTAGTTTATACTGACATCTGTTAGTAATTAAAAGGGTCATGTTCTTATATCAAGATCGTAACATTGCTTATAGTAATCTGATCGAATGTTTGTCGAGTCTGGTCCAGTGGGTGTTTTGATTGGCCTTGAGTCTAGCAAATTGTTTTTGGATTTTGTGATTTGTGTCCAATCGAATATTGTGTCATATTGATTTAACTATAGAACGTATATTCAGGGCGCATGTTATTTTATATAAAGAGCTTTATATATATATGATCGGAAGTAGTTGGTTTTCCTGACGGTGCCAAGCCTTTGTGAATCCATTTCTGCGGTAAATATTGCTGGATCCTGTCGTTCAATTGCTTCATCGTACGTCCTATATATACACTACCGCACGTACATGAGAATTTGTAGATTACGAATGATTTAAATAGAAATCTAAATTGATCATCGCATCCAACCTCATGATTATTAACTGATCTGCGTTTATACTAACGCAGCTTTCATTGTTCCAGTAATTTTCTTTTTTCATAATATTTCGATCTACATTACCGTAGATCTTCATCAGATGCATTTCACTTGCTTCATTTGTTTCGTGAAATGCATCTGATGAAGATCTACGGTAATGTAGATCGAAATATTATGAAAAAAGAAAATTACTGGAACAATGAAAGCTGCGTTAGTCAAAACGCAGATCAGTTAATTTCAATTAATTCAGTATCGCAACAAGGACATTCCTTCAAGAAACATTCAACCTCATGATTCTCTGTGTGCTGAATGTGATATTAAATTTTACACTAGGGAAATTCACCATAGTAATTTTATTTAACATCTGTGCTGTAAATACTGGTCGAAATAAGATTTATTACCAAATATTATTCCATTGATTACGGTTCTTTTTATCATATATATATATATATATATATATATATATATATATATATATATATATATATATATATAAAGAAAGGTATGTCTCGTTTGTAGATGAATTTCATTTTGTATTTTGAAATGTTTGGATTAAACCGACAATATGTACATAGATGTATAGTGGAAAACAGTATTTTGGCAAGATTTTATAATATAAATATCCGGGTTCTCCTCAATGGAAGCGATAGTTTCTTGTGTTTTAGGTGGAAACCGGAAGAACTTGGTTCACAGCCGTTGAACTCATACTTTAATTCACAAAATTCACCTGCGGAATGCAATTTGTAGTGTTTTATTAGCTTAAACATTTTTTTATGGCAATTGACTGGAAAATGATAGCTGCACAATTTTAATTTAGTTGTAAATATTACCTTATTGCATTTTTCGTTATGTATAAATTATTTTCGCAGTTAAATAATAGATTGCTTGGGCGATAGTAACAATTCTTCAAATAGAGCTTACGAGTTTTAGATAAACACTGATCCTACTGTATCTAACTATTCGTTGAACATAGCACGGTAATAGCAGCCTAATTAACTTTTCAAGTTAAACCTAATATGTATGTGAATCTATTTATATACTATAAACAGTCATTGAGTACGCGGGTGGTTGTAACAATTCTTAAGATGAAGTTTGGAGCTTGAAGTAAACACCAATCCAATTTTATTTAATTAGTCGTCCTACAACATAACAAAGCTACCGACAGCCGCAACGCACTGACGCGTTTCGACCTTCAGTTTTCATACTGATTTGAATTCGTGGCTATTTTACAAACATATATCTGATAAAATACATAAATATTGCAAAAATCTATAAAATATACCGTATTTTTGTTGTTGACTGTTAATTTTATTTATTTTCATATTTGCCTAAATATAATAGACTTTTTGGTGTGCAGGTGTGGGTAGAAATGTAAAAGGCTTCATGTATCGCTGTGTTTAGTCAGCAAACAGTCGTAAAACCTTAAAGGCGTCATTGACGTTGTGCGCTGAGTTAGGCGAGTGCACAACATGAGAAGACACAACACTATTTAATATTTCATGGTCTCGCTTTCGCGTTATTTGCCCCAGGGAAAAATAATCTGTGTATGTATTCTACTGTACAGATTGTCGTGTTCGTTATAGCTTAGTAATTATAACATGCATGTAATTGATAATGGTTAGGCAGTAAGACATTGCTTTCCGCCTAATTAATGTCGTTCGCATGCTTAGTGAGACTTATAGTCACGTTCTGATTTAAAGCCCACCCATAATAACAAGTAAAATTAATAAATATATTTTAACAAGTTACAGAACTATAAACTTTATTACTCAACACATTTTCAGTTCCTCTTCAGATACAACTATGATCATCTACCGTCATAAAAAGTTAAAAAGATTAGCTCATTTCCGAAATAGCATGCATTAATTTCACATTTAAACAAATAAACAGGTGAAATGTCAATTCATTTTTATTCGATTAAATCATTCTTCGTCTTAATTATACCTAGAGTACACGTTTTTAATTGATAAATAAAAACTACTATATTTACGAAAGCTTTTAATCAATATAATAAGGCATCACTACACAAATTTCAGAGTTATTTAAATTATAAAATTATTACAAAGATATATATATATATATATATATATATATATATATATATATATATATATATATATATATATATATATATTACATGAAACCATTCACTCGGGCATATAAAAATACAGCTATACAAGCATATATTCAGTCATACATACATGCATACATACATGCATGCATGCATGCATACATACATACATAAATAAATAAATACATACATACATACATACATACATAAATACTGCATACATACATACATACATACATACATACATACATACATAGACACATGCATACACGCGTACATCCATACATACATACCTACATACATACATACATGCATACAAACATACACATATATACACATACATACACATACATACACATACATACACATACATACACATACATACATACATACATACATACATACATACATACATACATACATACATACATACATACATACATACATACATACATACATACATACATACATACATACATACATACATGCATACATACATACATACATACATACATACATACATACATACATACATACATACATACGTACGTACGTCTATGCATACATACATTTATACATACATACTCACCTTCTTACCTGATTTAATATTTCTCTTCTAATGGTATACTACTCAGTTTTATGCTTAAAAATGGTTTGTTTCTGTACGCGGATGCCTTCATTCTAGTTGATTCACGCTACTGTTCAGCTGAAGCAAGGCTTTATGTTTTAGGCCTGGCCATCCTATAGGTAAGTTGGTTCATATAAGTCCCGAAGGAATTTCTTACGTCCTTAGGAGCAAATTATTTTACATTTGCTCGTTCACTTATTGTATCTTGAATATGATTAGTAGAAGTACTTAATTTGATCCAATTGCATTATTATTCACGTCTCGAGCTGGGATACATATTGATAGCGCAGTTGTTTTTTGTGCGAAATCCAAGGTAACTTAATTAAGGACATTTTTTGGACGATTTACACACACCTCCATGAGTAATTAGGTAACATACATATTCATTGTGATATTTATATACTTACTTGATTAACTGTTACCACATATTCCTTCATGCTAATGTTTAATTATTGTTTTCTTACAATGGAGCATCCATTTAATTTGTGTTTGTCCTGTTAGCCATTAGCACTTTTTTAGTTCTGACCTCTTGAGAATGATGCCCACATTTTTACAATATGAAGCTGAAAACACTAGAGATTTGCTAAATAAAAATAGCACGTACAACTTGTTCTTGACCAAGTGTCCTTGGGGAAATTCATAGTGACATCAATAAAATCAAGTGGCCAAATATTATATTGGTACAATTCAGAAACCATTTACACTTCTCGCGATCGATATTAAGTAATTAAATTTTTAAAAAACATGTCAGTAATCAAATTAATTATATTTAATTTACATTTACCGTTAGAGTAAACGTTACCTATGGAATTAAAATCACAATTACAATTATAATGGAAACTATAATGGCAACTAAACCAATTAAATCAATTTAAAAAACATATACATTGAAATGTTATTTGCAAATAAAATCAAATAGCAAAGAATACAATTAAAATTGCAACTATAATTACATCTCCAATTAAATATGTATTATAAATCAAAATAAGAGTTTCTATTATATTAACATTTACTATAGCCTCTAACTGCAGTTACAATTATAGTTGCACGCAGTATAACTATTGCACTCGCAAGTGTAAGTATAATTGAAATTGCAATTACTAGTGAAATTACATTTACAATAAAATTTCTTTCTCTTTAAATTTATATCGTATGTCTAGTATCAGTGAATTCCTGATTTATATCAGGTCACTGTTAAAAGGAATATAGTGATGCATTTTTTGTGGTAGTTCATTAAGTAAGATAACAGATGTCGATTTTTAATTATACGATCGTATTTCCAATTAATCTCATACGGAATTGTGCTGTATTTTAAAACAAATATTCAAAGAGATTCTATAACGTATATGCATTCTTGTTCAATAATAAACTGGCTAATAACAAATTTTATAAATAAATACACGAAACGCAACTCATTTGACAAATATTGTTGTTTAATAAAATAATACGATCTGTACCTAACAATTCGCACAATATACCAAATATTCCGTTATTCATATGTATAGGCTATAGAAGTATGATATGTGACTCTGACAGACGCAGTAAATGCGGGACTACAAGAAGTTAGAGCCGCAGTGGATGAGGGACCACGAGGGGCGACAGACGCATATCTAGTTAGATACTGTTTAAGTCGAACTAATATATATATATATATATATATATATATATATATATATATATATATATACAGTTATGTATTAGGTGTTGAGCACTAATAACAAATTAAGCTCATTATGACCAGAAGGATAAACCAGAGATAGCATGACGGAAATCTAATCGTAGTGCACATTCGCTTCGTGCTAACTGGCGACTCATTGGTAGGAGCTTGTATTACGCCCTTTACCCACTATATATTTTGGTGAGGAATGTGGGATAATAGGACGATACAATCTCCTAGACGAATGTGTAAACCTGCAATAGTGAAGCTAACATCATATAGTCTACGACAATGCGACTTCAACGCTAACACACACTATATAATATATATACCGAGTCTGTAAAGGATACTAACACTATGGCTATTGTGTTAATAACCGATGCCAACATTATTGTACCGAAAAGGTACATGGTACTAACACTATGGTTTTCGAGTCGGTACATGGTACCAACATGATGGATATCAATTTATGCTATAGTTCACCGAAATTGAGAATTACAACAATTTCTGAACACCTGTTACTCCAGTAAATCCATACACTCTGGCCTTGATCGATATCAGTTATCACATTTCGCGATAAGCATGACACCATTTAATTCAATATTTAGAATAAATTGATATCCATCAGGTTGGTACCATGTACCGACTCGGAAACCATAGTGTTGGTACCATGTACCTTTTCGGTACACTATTGTTGGTATCGGTTATTAACACAATAGCCATAGTGTTAGTATCCTTTACAGACTCGGTAGATATATTATATAGTGTGAGTTAGTGTTAAAGTCGCATTGTCGTAGACTATATGATGTTAGCTTCACTAAGGAAGGTTTACACATTAGTCTAGGAGATTGTATCCCACATTTTTTACCCAAATATATAGTGGGTAAAGGGCGTAATACGAGCTCCTACCGATGAGTCGCCAGTAAGCACGAAGCGAATGTGCACGAGATTATACTTTCCGTTCATGCTGCCTTTGGTTTATCCTTCTGGTTACAACGGAACTAATTTGTTATTAGTTTCGCAACACCTAATACACAATAGTATCTTAAATTGTTTGGAACGCGTTAATTGTTTATGATTTTATTCTGCGGTGTATGTCAATTTTTATTGGAGATATGTTAAAGGCTCTTAAAAATTGGATTTATCATACAAATTTCTGTGTGGCTCCACATTTCGCATAATCTATGAACGCAGATTAACAAAAGTATACTAGTTCATAAAATGGATGCAGTGCACAGCTTACGGAACATGTTGAAATGTTTTATTTTTCTCTCTTGCTTGACAATGGTCATCATCATTTCAAGGTTAAGATGACATTAATTAATAAAACCTCTAATGTTTTTTACCACAGCCAAGCAATTAACCATGATGGATGTGGACGCCTTGCCAAACAATTCAAACCCTAATAGATTTTAAATTTCATGCGAAAATTTTATGGTCATATCTCAGTCTTATAAAACAGCTTGAAAATAAATAGGCGCAGTTTATTAATTGACATCAGGCGAAAATAATCGACATAAATCACTTATTTATCTAATCAGCGATGGATTTCACGACTAAAAAACTGTAAAAATCAAGTTTACTTACTTTGAAAAGTTATAATCGAAGTTAATTTAACCAGAAGTGACGAAAATTTTAGGTTTTCTCAAAAAGCAAACTCTAACGGAGTGGAAAACATGGGTAAAGTAACAAACTAAAGAAGAAATCTTACAACACATGAGGTATGCATAAAGATTAGGATACCGACAAGCGAGTCTGACATGTGTGCGTGTATGTATGTACTAGTTAAATTAGGATCAGATGGATATACCGTAGCCAGCAAGGAAAAAAGTCTAATCCCATATAGACATTGATTTCGGGTCTATCGGCTAAATTACTTCTAATTAAGGTTGCGATCTTGATATAAACACCTGAACCATTATGTATATAAGTCTGTCGGTATAAACTAAGTATTTTATAGTATGAAATTGTCTTTTCCACACTATGCAATACTTATTTTATACTGACAGATGTATGTACATAATGGGTCAGGTGTTTATATCAAGATAGCAACCTTGATTAAAAGTAATTGTTATCACTGCCCGCGCAACTAATGTTCGTTTGATTATATAGATATTCATTTCATTACCACTTTAGCATGTAACGTGGAATCTGTTCTATAGTCACAAATTGGGGATTGTTAGTTGGAATTTTAGTCTAAACGGATGCCATATGAGCCCTACCTAAAAGAAAAAATAACCGAGTAACATTAGTTAGTATATAACTGAAAATTGTATGTAGTGTGCGGCAGAGTGGCTCAGTGGTTTGAGCACCAGATTCCGAATCAGATGTGCCCAGGTTCGAGCCCTGTCCGCTGCAAATTCTACCAATACGTGATGAGTTCCCAATAAGGACGAAACCGGTCTAGTGGATGAATTGCCTTTTCCACACTACACAATACTTAGTTTATACCAGTGAGATGTATGTACATAATGGGTCAGGTGTTTATATCAAGATCGCAACTTTGATAAATATTAATTGTTATCACCGCCCGCACAACCAATGTTCGTTTAATTATATATGCTAAATTGTCCGTTAGAACAGACAATACTCTAATAATATGAGACAAGTGAGTCACTCTGTATCATAAAAGTGTGTGGAATAAATCAATACTGGGGACAAACTCACATATAATTTATCCTTGTGCCAAAAAATCATTCAATCACTTCATGTAATATATACGCAAGTCCAATTAGTATCAACTCGCTGCATCTTATTAGAAAAAGTACGCTTTTTAGCATGTAAATTCAGTAAGTTCGATTAATTATTTTTATTGTGAACAGTTGGCTTCGACAGATAATGCTTTACTCTCCATTCACAGTTTCATGGCAATAATGACATTATTCATTTAGACATATTAGTCATGGAATAATTCCCATGTGAAAAGATAAAAATACACTTTATCACATACAATATTCGTATCTTGCTCACTTCCTCCCCAATCATGAGCATGTTTATTTACATCACTGAAATGGAAGAGAACACCAATAGTGCAGATATAAACATACTGTGCGGTGATGAAGGCAAAGGCATTGATATAATGAATGGTGAAAATCTTGAGTGACAATAAAAAATTCTAGCGTCTGGGCGGCACATTAGATGAAATAGACAAAGTTAAGTGGAAAGTAATAAATAGAATTAAAACTATAACCGATGCCGGTTGAATTGATAAGGCCTTTGCACAAAACATCAGACCAGTTGGATCATCTACACAGACAACATACAAAATAGATGCATGAGTAATTGCTAAATTATTAGGTTGGCGGCTCATTTGAGATTTTTAACAGAATTCGAGATGTAACTGTAAAAAGTAATATTATTTCATCTTTTGTTTGCTTATGTCTAATTGAAGAAAATATCGCCAATATACATATATATATATATATATATATATATATATATATATATATATATATATATATATATATATATATAGTTCAGGCAACAGTCCCAACAATATTACTTTCTCCACTCCGAGGTAATGCTTTCCGCAAACTAATTTAGATATTCACGACAGATGAACAATTACATCTTAGTAGAAGCATTAAAAAATTGGTTAATGCTATAGCAACCGGGAGCCCTTATCTGCAGCTTTAGCGGAGGATTCCTTGGCCATCCTGAAAACATCACTATTGTGAGATACAAGTAAAACGCACAACATATAAGTCATATGGATGAAATTTTCCTATTTCCCATACACAGTTCTCAATCCTGATCACTGCTTCAAAGTCCCATTGAGGCTCACAGTAATGGTAGTTTAACATCATTGCAAAAGAAATAAGATTGTCCAACGTTCATGAATGTGCTATTAAAGAAGGAGACATGTTAGTTTGAATATACCAATTTACCATAAACAAGCCTGGTTTGCAAAGTATTAGAATTGTATCAATTTCGTGCTATTGTAATAAACATTATCAACAATTCACGCTTGTTTATCAAGAATTGACATATTGATTAGTCCATATTCTAAAGGTGACGAATATATTTTAGCGAATAAAATCTTAAATTGAATGTCTATCATAGACAATTGATTGAGTCAATTACTAAAATGGTAAATAAAAAAGCACATGCTTAGGAACATAATAAAAAGGCAATCTACTTAAGAATTTAACAGAGACGTCGTTTTTGGCACAACGCGGAAGAATGTAGGAGCGGCTTCAACGCGAACAGATAATGCAGCTAAACGATGTGTGTTATTTGAGGTAGTTGACTTGTCTTTACCAGAAATTAAAGAAAAACAGTCGTTTGTGTCGACCTTAAACATAATTTATCAATTTGTATAGAAAGGTTGTCGGTCAACTTACGTAGGCCGAACGACCAGGAGTTTAATAACAAGATTAAAAGTTCATCGCAGTTGAAACGCTTGTGTCAAATCAAATGATAAATAAAATTCCGCAATTGCGCTAAACAGCAATGACACCACGCGCGCATGATCTCTAGATTTGGCCTTTTAGAAATGAGTTATGAATATAAGAACCGCTATGGATAAACAAACTGCATTTTGATATATGCAAGCTGACAAAGCATATCCGGACATTGACCCTGAATTGGAGCTTGTGCACGCAAATGATCGTTCGTTTCTCCATTTTACATTATCTCCCCGTTGTTATTATCTTTTGTTTTGCCAATCATTTTATATATATATATATATATATATATATATATATATATATATATATATATATATATATATATATGGTCAATTGTGATATTTAAGGGGAAAGAAACGGTGCTTGTATCTGCAGTTGTGTATTAAGTGTTGCGCACCTAGTAACAAATTAGTTCAAATAGGACGTGAAAGATAAACCAAAGTCAGCATGTACGAAAGATATCTGATTAAAAATCTTTTTATCTTTGCAAATGGTAATGGTACTACGAATTTTATTACGTCTCTAATTCTAAAAGAAATAAATTATTTTCATATATTTTTGCTTACAGTAACCGAAAGTAGTTTATATTTTTAATAATGAGGAAAAAATTCGTATCAACAAACATAATTACAGAAGATCAGGATGGAAGCAGCTTTATACCTTAGTCTTCAACGAGAATGACCATTATATGTAAGCTTTTCATGTAGGCAGTTTGCAAATGGCATAGTGTAAGTTTTAATAATATATTTTAATTGTTATGTCATGTTACCACTTGAAGTAGAATTCAACGTAAACTAACGAATTAGAGAAACAAACATCAAATTACACCTTTGTTTTTATGAAGCTTCAGAAAATGGGATTCATCGTAAAAAAGATCGAGTTTGATTAAGTAATCTGTGCAAATAGTAAAAGATAATTTGCCAATAAAATTAGTCATTCATTTCTTAACACCACCACCACCACCACCACCACCACCACCACCACCACTCACTATTATTATTATTATTATTATTATTATTAATATTATTATTATTATTATTATTATATTATATTATTATTATTATTATTGTTAATAATACAATACTTGTAATAAAAATCATAGTACTGTTCTATTTAATAATAATAATAATAATAATACATTTATTTGGCATCAAAGGCCAACTGGCCCAATCATTGAAATAGCAAATCAAGGGTAGGATATGTGGAGGTGAGTGGAATTGTGACTAGCAAAGTATTTAATAGCATGGGGAGGGGTTGGGGAGGGGAAAAGTTATCATTAACAACAAGATAGTTCAATCTGGTGAAAAATAAATATAAGCGAAGTTCCATTTGACTAGACAAGATCAATTGGAGATAGTCCGTGAAGTATCAGATCTTCAAGGTGAATGTGAGATCGAAAACGAAGATGAAGATAAAAAGATGGCGGCCCGGAGGTAGACGTCGACCGTTGGAGTCCGTTGTCGTGACGAATGAATTGATGGAGTCGGCAGGATTGAGGCGAGCGAGTCTTGCAAGGATCGCAGGCATCTGTAGAACGTGATCGAGATTAAAATAAGACCAGGGAGAGTCGAAGTCCGAAGCGAACCGTTGGTGAATCGGTAGGGCTGTTGGGTTTCCGGTCCTCCGCTGAAACAAGAAAAAAGAAAAGAGTTGGATGAGCAAAACGTAGTAGAGTATCCGCAACGTGGATATAATGGGGTTAGGAATGGGCTGAGAGGTGGTATTAGTGAATCTTGAAGAAAAGAATAAGACAAGAGAGGTAAGAAGATAGGGTGGAGTAAATGTTATGGATTGAGAAGGAACCAGTTTCGTTTCCAATCGGTCGTATCACAAAGAAATTTGTTGAAGAAGTACTGATGGGCTGCCTTTTTGAATTCGTGCTGGGGTAGGAGTTTTATGTCTGTGGGGAGAGCGTTGAAGACATTAGTGGCCTTGGAGAAGAGATAGATTTTATTAAATAAGGTGGGGGTATGGTAGGCTTGGATAGAAGAGTTACTAGAACGTGTGGCGTAGTGGTGACTTGGGTGGGCAAAGTTGGAGAGTGGTAAGGAGGTTGAGATCTTATGGATAAAAGAAATGACTCGAAGGTGACGTGTGAACCAAAGCGGAAGGAGGTTAGCTAGAAGTAGGCGTTCCCTGTAGTTTTGGCAGTTCGGGAAGACTCGCTTAGGAAATCTGGAGGATACCTGTTCAATGGTGTACGAGGAGGCGTGGGTGAGAGGACAGTAGAATTCGCTGGCGTAGGAAATGAGGGGCAGAACGTAGCCCTTGAATAATGTGAGTTGGAGAGTGGGATTGTTAGTCTTAAAACAGATCAGACGGGCCCATTTGAAGAGTTTGGAGGTAGTGTGTGTAACTTCTACTACATTGATACTATTTCTGCAACTGATACTAATAATACTTTAATTCTATAACCACAATTATTGCTCCATTTAATTCTAGTTCTACATTTAATAATAAAAATAATAATAATAATAATAATAATACATATCGATGATAACTTTTAGATTAAAAATTGTTATAGTAATATTAACGCTGGCTGCATTAGTTAAACAAATACTCCTATATTGTTGGGCATTAAAATTCATTTCTAGTGAATTTCAGATGAATTACAAGGGTAGCCATTTATTTTTTTATGCAGCTATGAGTTAGTAGATATGCACCTATGTGTGATTAACCAATAGCGCATGATTGTGTTGATTAGGAAACTTGTTCACAATGTAACGCTAATTGAACACTGTTGTTCCAGACAAAATTTACACTTGAATACGAAAGAGTGGCAAAAACATAAACACACACTAAAGCGGAATTTCGACTATAATTATTTGGCTTTTTGGCGATTTCAACCTAGCAAAGAATAAAAAATTCCTTCGTTTTGGGTTCGCAAATAATGTGGCGCTATGTTTTTTCATCAGTAGTTGCACATAAATTTTTTAAAAACAACTAATGATGCATCGATTTTTTAAACACATTTTTGGTTAAAATAGCTACAAAACCGCTGTCTAACCTGGTTACCAATTCCCTGGCCATTAAGAGCACAGCATTACTTTGTATTATTGATTGTTCATATTATGGATACTCTTTAGTCTTGTTTATACACAATTAACTATGAAAACTGTTTACTATCACATTTTGCACAATTTCACAGTCTTTTAATCAGAGCAAATTAAAATATTTACGATTTCCAATGAATATCTGGCTGCAAGTATGTATTAGGTTTTGCGAACCTAGTAACAAATTAGTTCAGTTGTGACTAGAAGGTTAAACCAAAGACAGCATGAACGGAAAGTATATTATCTCACATTCCTCACCCAAATAATAGTGGTTAAAGGGCATAATACCGGCTCCTACTGATGTGTCGCCAGTAAGCACGAAACGAATGTGCATGAGATTATACTTTCCTTTCATGCTGTCTTTGGTTTATCCGTCTTGTCACAGCTGAACTAATTTGTTACTGGGTTCGCAACACCTAATACATACTTGCATATATATTAGTTATCCGCAACAAACAGTATTTAACTGAATATCTGGCTCGGTGATTGGAGCAACACACGATTCAGTAAAGCTGTCGGTAATTTTTCGTCAAATTACAGAAATATTTTTATCTCAAGAGAAAATGTAAGCTAATCGGCTCATTTCAATTGTTCTTGATTCTTTTACGGGGAATTTCGGTTTTAACGTTGTCTCGGTGTCGACCCCGAGCAAAGAACGTTGAATCAATGAATACAGAGAAGGGTTTCTCTTGATGCAATTCTACTTTAGCGTGTAGAATACTCAACGTATGCTCCAGGATGACAGAAAGTCTGACATAAGGATAATTTTGAATGAAAATAATTTCTTCTTTCATTTGAAATTGGCAAGCTGGTCGTGTGTCACAGACAACATATAAGGTAACCTAGTTTACTTATTTATGCGGCGTTGGTTCATCAGTATTGAAATACCGATATACAACTTTCAGGAATTAAATTGAAGACGACGCGTGGACTAGGTTCCACACTGTTTCTATACATAGGCAAAAACATCAGGATTTAAAGAATATGCAAATGTTTTAGCTTACGCGAATTAATAAAACTTAATATGTATAATCGCGCAAATTATTCATCGGACAATTGTTGCTTAGCCCAACGTATAATGTGTTTGTACTTTTGGTGCAGATTTCCGATAATAAATAGCGCGTTAAACGCACAGTTGATAATTCTGTGTGAAAAATTTCTAAGTATATTTTAATTAGTCTGAATGAATAATTCTTATATATTGTCTAATATCCGAACTAATAAAAAGGAGCATTTAAATAAGTAAACGATCATTGGTTGCTCGAGCGGTTATAACAATTATGAAAAAAAGGTTGCGATTTTGATATAAACACCGACCCCGTTATATATATATATAGCAGTATATATATATATATATATATATATATATATATATATATATATATATATATATATATATATAGATTTAAACTAATCATTTTGTAATGTAGAAAATGAAAATCATCTGGTGAAACGGTTTCATCCTCATTTGAAATTCTGCAAGTACTATTCGGAGTTTACCGCGTCAGTGTGGCCCAATTGTTAGAGCAACTGTCCCTGAATCAGACGTGCCCAGGTTCGAGCCTTGTCCGTGGCAAATTCTGGACAGTATTATAAGAGTACCCAATAAGGATGAAATTTGTCTTTTGAGTGAATTTCTTTGTATAAATTTCAAAATACTTAGTCTATACTGACAAATATATATAATGGGATTTTTATTTATATCAAGATCGCAACTTTGATGGAATAACACAAACAATTATGAAGAGCATATATATCACAAGTATGCTATAGAATAGTCTAAATGATGACCATTCAGATAATTCAGGATTTAAACTTCGGTTGTAAAATGACTACATGAATAACCAAATAGAACAAAATAATCATTCAGCAATCGCACGAAATAGAAAATTCTGGTCTCGTAACCCTTCGAATGTGATTCAGATGGCACCCGGGGAACACAGGTTTATTTGTGTTGATAAGATTGTGCACCGTATGTGAGTAAAAACAAAACATCAACATGCTGATTCAGGCATTTCTATGGTTTATACCTTTTCAAGCACTCACAAGGTTCTGTCCATGTTGAAGGTATAAATGAACAAAGGAAAAATGTTTTAATTAATTAGTCATTAACTCCGTCGAAATTATAACGAGGGTTTAATTGTTGAAACGTGTTGCAGAATTTTGACCCTCATTCTTCATTGTTTTACTAAAAATACCATGTGAATGACTATAATTGCATGAATACTTTGCTACTCGTGATAGTCGCGATGGAATAAGCGGAAGTCATTTGCGTATGTATAAATTTTCCTAGGAAGTTTGTGCTAGCATTTTGCACGGTACCACGAGGCTTTTCGCTTTACGTTGAAACTCGAATTTATATAAGAAAATTTGGTCTACGAGGTATCGGAAGTTGTTTTTTTAACGGGGCTTTTTCATGGAGCCTGATTCCAATTTGTATATGGCCACCTATTGATGAAGAAATAACATGGAAAGCTCCTCTTCTACTAGATAGCGTGCCAACCAACATTGAAAAGCACCGTATGCTTGGTTTTGAGGCTCTGTTAAATGCATTTGCCTATTCTTTGGTTAGCGAGAGCTGATTTATTACATTCAGGTCAGGATCTTGACTTTTTCCACATGTTGTTGAAGATTACCATATGAGGTTTAATAGCACTTGGAACTCAATCCTGATTTTAATTTAGTTCTGTGACCCACTTTGGATTAAAGCGCGACATACACTTATCTCAGTAAAATCGCGTTTTAACATAATTCAACTCAACTTAAATAAATTCGTGTAAGATTTGTGAGGAGTTTCAATAAGCTCTAGATTATTGGAAACCGAGTCTTAACGTTGTTTTAACGGTTTTTGTATCTTTGTGGCTTGAACCACTTTATTTCTTTGCTACTACATTAATTTTTCTTACACCACAGAGCTCTATTTAGTAAGAATAATTCAACCCAGTCTCAACTTCCATTAGGGGCGAGTACGTGGTTTTTAGTATTGTCTGTTCATTGTTATGCGTCTGAGAATAATCGATATATCGTGCTGATTTTATTTCGTTTATTATATTGATGTAAACGTTGACTTGCAAAAAAGTTAATTCCGTTTTTGTCCTTAGTAAACTTATCATATAATACTTTATTCGTGTTCGCAAATTCAATATGATTATAAATCTACATGCTGAGTGGAATTTGATATTCGTATGCAGCTATTGTGAATATTGTGCTGTGTACATATGTGATTATTGGCCTGACGATGGAACGGGGTCATCCGTTTCGAAAAGTTGCCAGTAAACAAATTTGTGATCGAACTGCATTTCCATTGGTTAGTATAAACGATGTTTAAGCCTTCGAAAGAAAGGGACGAATACGCACCCAGCCCGATCGAAGGCAAAAAGGACGGAAATTGTGATCAATTGGATATTTGTGAAATTGTTAGTGCAAAGCTACAATCCGCGTACGCAAAACGCGGCATTGGAAAATAAGAAGCAATAAAATTTCAAAACATATTAGTTCAGTATAGTTTATTTGCGATTATTTTATATTATTGTCATTTATATATCTACAAGGAGTTATATCAGCCACAAATGTGCTCCTCAGAACTAGCCACAAACAAACACGCAAGTAAATATCACCTTCGGTTATAACATGCAATTTTAGAACAAACAAGACTCAATAATTATGAGTCACGTTTTCGGATAATTAGGCTAATTTATTACAGAAGCACTAACCAAGGCAAATATATTTATTCCGTTGTAATATTCATAGGTTCTATTTGATTGAAGGAGTGAATATATGTCAAGTTTCGAGCATCATTTGTAATTATTTTCAACAGTCGTGCGATTAATTTTTACTTAATTAAGTATTCATTTAAATGTGTCTATGTGCGTTTCTGCGTCTCTGATGGATTCTGACAAGCGACTGTAAAATATGAATATATATATATATATATATATATATATATATATATATATATAAACTGAAAATAACTCACATGGAAACAAGTTATTTATCGCATGGTTGCAGCAGAGCAAGATATGCTTTATCAATATTAATTGCATCTGCTGAAACAGGTTTGATAAACAGCTTTTCAATATTTCTAAAAAACTGAATTGTGTAAATTATAATCGGATACACAAACAAAGTGCATGAATTAGACAGCAACTTTCAACAGAAATACAATGGGAGGAACGATAGACTCGTCACTAAATCAGTTTTCTAGTATAGTGATCGACCTTGATACCAGTTTTTTTCACATTAAAACTATTATATGCGCACAGACAAATCAATTTCATACCACAATCAGAAAATTGTAAAACACTAAAATAAAGTACATTACACATTTTTTATTCGCTATGACAGTTTACCAAATATGAAATGTATAGCTATTTTAGAATTGTTGTTTTTGATATGCTTTGCTGACGAGGTCACGTAAAATACGTGTACACTATCATACGTCCAGCAGAACAAATAAATATATGATTACTCACGACTATATCTTCACACGTATACTATGCAGAATTTGATAATATAATTTCATGCTTATTTTATACCAGTTCTCCTACTTAGTTACTCTGTTCAACTAGCCGGTAGAATAAATATAATCAAACTGATATATTTCGTTGAATATCGTTAGTGGTTAACGCCCATTCCTACCATTATATTAGTTAATTTGCATTGTTCTGGTCAAGCCATGCATGCAGTACTGTTTTCGAAGAGCAATGGTAACATTAGCTGCTTATCCTTTAGCTACCTAATTCATAGGTATGCAACACTTAATAGTAATATAATAACCAATACGTTTATTCTCCGCATCAAAAGGAGCATACCGAGGTTAGGTTTCATCGGTTAACGCCATGGTTACAACGAAACTGTGATAAATGATGTCGATCAAGACTCGAGTATAAGACTTTGCTGAAGTAGCAAGCGTTAAGAGTTTTTTATCCTCAATTTTGATGAAATGCAGCCTACCTTCAAAATCATTGTATTGATACACCTCATACATCTGTTACATATCATATATAGTTTGTTGACTTTTTGGTCACATTGCCCTATACTTCATACTAAGTTGACACTACAACTGTTTGAATACACGTGCATAAAGTTGACTGACCAGTCCACCTGTCCCACATTTATTCACTAAATTTGTGCTTGGTTTAGGGCGTAGTACCGGCTCCTCCTGATTAGTCACCACTAAGCACGAAATGTATGTGTACAAAGGAGTATACCTTTTGGTCACATTTGTTTTGGCATATCATTCAAGTCCTACTTGAACTACTTTGTTCCAAGTTGGTTAATACATAATGCATAATTTAATATACTTTATTACTCTACAAAAAATAATATGTAAAAATTTCCTCATCTGGTTCAATTTTAGTAGAAATGTAAAAATATATGCATTTAATTGAAATGAAATGGTAAGATTGGATTATCTATATGTTGTCGTTACAGACTGATCATTACACAAACTAGCAAATGAAACTCTTTCGCTAGACTAGTTTCATATACTTAATATTTATGACAGAATTTCAATGCGATATACGTTCTCAGTATAAACTTAACCTTACTCAAGTTTGCAGAGGAAATTCCGCAATTATATTGGGTTCGTCCTTATTGGTAACTCGTCAAGTACTTGATAGAATTTACCGCAACCGGGTTTCAATATTTATGTATTGAAGTAAAATTTAATGTAAGAATTTTTATTATATATTCATATTAAAACTATTATTATCATTATTGTAAGCAAAACTACCATGACCAATTTTGTCTCAATGTGAACTAACTTAGATATTGATATATACATCCTTACACACACACACACACAATATATATATATATATATATATATATATATATATATATATATATATATTCTTCCTTTTTGTACGTATTAAGCATTAAGTCCAGTTTGTTAAGATTTACCATTAGAATTCAATTCATTATAACTTACCAAAGTGACATGGCGTCTGTTGAATATTTTAAGATAGATTTTGGCTTGTTAGCATTTCTGGTTTTGAGAGGTTACAAATAGGTTATAACCGAAGTATAGGATAACCATAACATGTAAGTTGGCATATGAAAGTGCGGTAGAGATAGTGCAGTGGATAAAGTCCCAAACTCTAAGGCAGACATAAACCGGTAAGGGCTCCATCCGTTGCAAGTTCTTGGAAAAATTTGATGAGTTCCAATTATTGACATCGGATTACTAGAAGTCTTATAGGTACATTAATGATCGGAGTTTTTTTTGCTCAATTCCTTTGCGAATGACTAAAATAATTCATGTATATTTCACTTTTTTTTGTAAATAAAGGAATACTTTGTGAGTTTATACATTATAAAACAGGTTCAGGCAATACAACTTTAAAATGTAACTTCCTTTTCATTATATATCACCTCGAATAAAAAATTTCGTATGTTGCATAGAAAATGGTGGAAAGCATATGGATAAATTTAGATGAAAAGCAAGCATCATGCAAAATAAGATAGGACGCATAAGACATACATGTAGAGGTACACCAAAGGATGATGCAACTGACTGCCTTTGCTTTTCATTTACTATTTTGGAAGAAACCTTTACATCCGTAATGTATTGAATGTCATTTATGCAATGTTTTGAGCCTTTTGACCGACTAGAATCAACTTCATTAACCAGTTCTCCGTTGTGATCTGTTGATGATCATTGAACCTCTACGCGAATAGTATATGTCACTAACTGAAGTTTTTACATGTTGTGCGACTGATTAGATATGAAACTATTTGTGTTTATTTTAAGCTTGCATCTTGATTTTAAAAAAGAATGCTATCACCACTAGCGAAATCGATGATTTTTAATTTCATAACTTACATACGTATGGCGGAACTCTAAAAAAATGGTATTTTTGTTATTACATAGAAATTGTATATTCCACCTTTTAAAGCAAGTACAATTTTTGCAAGCTTACAAGTTGGGAGATCCACGTATTTGAATTTCCATAACTTATATATGCATTGCTGTTTGACTTTCAGTTATTTTGTCGTTGTGCTATGTTGATGATCATGAAAGATTGAAACACGTCAGTTAGTGTGGCGGGCGGTAAATACTGTATGTTGTGCGACTGGTTAGATTCAATGAGCTTCTTGTTGCGACTGGCGGTAGTTTTGTTATGTTGTTCGACGACTGGTTAAATACATTGGGATTGGTGTTTACTTAAAGCTCGCAAACTTGATTTTAAGAGCTTGATGTTTATCTTATTCTTGCGAAATTGATTTAAAAAATGTTGTCATCATCCACACAATCAGTGATTGTTTAACCCTACCTGATCTATGTTTTGTGCTAACACAGGCTGAATTCCAGTTGTTTTGTTTCTTGAAAATATTTTTTAATGGTTTCGGCTATTTACGAGTTGTTCTCGCTTTTGTGTAAAGTGTTTAGTTTAAATATGTCTGGTATGACGAGAGGCCGGCCCAAGTCAGTCAACCCGGGAATGGTAGCATGAACCTTGCCGGGTCTAAAAAGGACACAGCCATCGTCTTGTTTCATGTGAAGCCTCGAGTTTGGTCTACCGGCGCAGTAACTTTTATTGTTAAATGTGTAGTGACGGAATGAGAGCAAGCGCTACAGACGTGAACGACCAGTTTCGGCTGCTGAAGGAAACTGGCCACTAGCATCTGAGCAGATAGTGCTCATCAGCTTTGGTTGGTAGACTATCTAGAAGAAGGAAAACTCCGAATAAAAACCATCACTAGGAATGGGCGACCTAGTGTTTTTTTACAGTCCACATAATCATGAAAAATACAAATTGCAATGATAACATACTGCACCGGCCGTCGCGCAGTATAAAAAGGATCGCTTTATCTGCTGAGCCGCGCAGGGTGAATAAGAGAAATTGGGCTACCGCAGGCAACTTTATCTCCAAATTTATCTCCGATTCTGCCTCCTTTCCTTCCCCTTCCTCTTCTCAATCTAACAATAATGCTCTTTTAGATACTATGAATATAGTTGGTGTAGATCATATCAATGAGCCCAATATCAGGTTTCCAAATATCGACAAGAAGCTCTTGCACGTATGTTGGATAAATTAGAAATCGACGTATGTTGCGTATCCGAAACCAGAATACAGGATACTACGTTGATTACAGAACTGGTTGCACCATCCCTATCTACTCATTATTTGATTCGAACATTTGGATTTCTCTCAAGCTGGTAAATAGAGCTAAATACTGTTTTGTTGCGAAGAACTAATATATATGCAAGTATGTATTAGGTTTTGCGAACCTAGTAACAAATTAGTTCAGTTGTGACCAGAAGGACAAACCAAAGGCAGCATGAACGGAAAGTATAATTTCATGCACATTCGTTTCGTGCTTACTGGCGACTCATCAGTAGGAGCCGGTATTACGCCCTTTAACCACTATATATTCGGTAGAAGAATGTGGAATAATAAGACGGTACAATCTCCTAGACGAATGTGTAAACCTGTATTAGTGAAGCTAACATAATCTAAAGTCAACGACAATGCGACTTCAATGCTAACTCACACTATATAATATATATACCGAGTCTGTAAGGGATACTAACACTATGGCTATTGTGTTAGTAACTGATACCTTTTTTAAATCGATGAGTACCGGATATTAATACTATGGTTTCCGAGTCGGTACATGATACCAACCTGATGGATATAAATTTATGCTAAAGTTCACCCAAATTGAGAATTACAACAATTTCCGAACACCTGTTACTCCAGTTTAACCATACACTCTGGCCTTCATCGATATCAGTTATCACATTTCGCGGTAAGCATGACATCATTCAATTCAAAATATTACAGTTAAATACTGTTTGTTGCGAAGAACTAATATATATGCAAGTATGTATTAGGTTTTGCGAACCTAGTAACAAATTAGTTCAGTTGTGACCAGAAGGATAAACCAAGGCAGCATGAACGGAAAGTATAATCTCATGCACATTCGTTTCGTGCTTACTGGCGACTCATCAGTAGGAGCCAATATTACGCCCTTTAACCACTATATATTTGGTAGAAGAATGTGGAATAATAGGACGGTACAATCTCCTAGACGAATGTGTAAACCTGTAATAGTGAAGCTAACATAATCTAAAGTGAACGAAAATGCGACATCAATGCTAACTCACACTATATAATATATATACCGAGTCTGTAAAGGATACTAACACTATGGCTATTATGTTAGTAACTGATACCTTTTTTGAAATCGATGAGTACCGGATACTAACACTATGGTTTCCGAGTCGGTACATGATACCAATCTGATGGATATAAATTTATGCTAAAGTTCACCCAAATTGAGAATTACAACAATTTCCGAACACCTGTTACCTCAGTTAAACCATACACTCTGGCCTTCATCGATATCAGTTATCACATTTCGCAGTAAGCATGACATCATTCAATTCAATATATTACAGTTAAATACTGTTTGTTGCGAAGAACTAATATATATGCAAGTATGTATTAGGTTTTGCGAACCTAGTAACAAATTAGTTTAGTTGTGACCAGAAGGATAAACCAAAGGCAGCATGAACAGTAAGTATAACCTCATGCACATTCGTTTCGTGCTTACAGGCGACTCATCAGTAGGAGCCGGTAATACGCCCTTTAACCACTATATATTTGGTAGAAAAATGTGGAATAATAGGACGGTACAATCTCCTAGACGAATGTGTAAACCTGTAATAGTGAAGCTAACATAATCTAAAGTGAAAGACAATGCGACTTCAATGCTAACTCACACTATATAATATATATACCGAGTCTGTAAAGGATACCAACACTATGGCTATTGTCTTACTAACTGATACCTGTTTTAAAATCGATGAGTACTGGATACTAACACTATGGTTTCCGAGTCGGTACATGATACCAACCTGATGGATATAAATTTATGCTAAAGTTCACCCAAATTGAGAATTACAACAATTTCCGAACACCTATTACTCCAGTTAAACCATACACTCTGGCCTTTATCGATATCAGTTATCACATTTCGCGGTAAGCATGACATCATTCAATTCAATATATTACAGTTAAATACTGTTTGTTGCGAAGAGCTAATATATATGCGAGTATGTATTAGGTTTTACGAACCTAGTAACAAATTAGTTCAGTTGTGACCAGAAGGATAAACCAAAGGCAGCATGAACGGAAAGTATAACCTCATGCACATTCGTTTCGTGCTTACTGGCGACTCTTCATTAGGAGCCGGTATTACGCCCTTTAACCACTATATATTCGGTAGAAGAATGTGGAATAATAGGACGGTACAATCTCCTAGACGAATGTGTAAACCTGTAATAGTGAAGCTAACATAATCTGAAGTCAACGACAATACGACTGCAATGCTAACTCACACTATATAATATATATACCGAGTCTGTAAAGGATACTAATACTATGGCTATTGTGTTAGTAACTGATACCTTTTTTGAAATCGATGAGTACCGGATACTAACACTATGGTTTCGAGTCGGTACATGATACCAACCTGATGGATATAAATTTATGCTAAAGTTCACCCAAATTGAGAATTACAACAATTTCCGAACACCTGTTACTCCAGTTAAACCATACACTCTGGCCTTCATCGATATCAGTTATCACATTTCGCGGTAAGCATGACATCATTCAATTCAATATATTACAGTTAAATACTGTTTGTTGCGAAGAACTAATATATATGCAAGTATGTATTAGGTTTTGCGAACCTAGTAACAAATTAGTTCAGTTGTGACCAGAAGGATAAACCAAAGGCAGCATGAACGGAAAGTATAATCTCATGCACATTCGTTTCGTGCTTACTGGCGACTCATCAGTAGGAGCCGGTATTACGCCCTTTAATCACTATATATTTGGTGAGGAATGTGGAATAATAGGACAGTACAATCTCCTAGACGAATGTGTAAACCTGTAATAGTGAAGCTAACATAATCTAAAGTCAACGACAATGCGACTTCAATGCTAACTCACACTATATAATATATATACCGAGTCTGTAAAGGATACTAACACTATGGCTATTGTGTTAGTAACTGATACCTTTTTTGAAATCGATGAGTACCGGATACTAACACTATGGTTTCCGAGTCGGTACATGATACCAACCTGATGGATATAAATTTATGCTAAAGTTCACCCAAATTGAGAATTACAACAATTTCCGAACACCTGTTACTCCAGTTAAACCATACACTCTGGCCTTCATCGATATCAGTTATCACATTTCGCGGTAAGCATGACATCATTCAATTCAATATATTACAGTGAAATACTGTTTGTTGCGAAGAACTAATATATATGCAAGTATGTATTAGGTTTTGCGAACCTAGTAACAAATTAGTTCAGTTGTGACCAGAAGGATAAACCAAAGGCAGCATGAACGGAAAGTATAATCCTCATGCACATTCGTTTCGTGCTTACTGGCGACTCATCAGTAGGAGCCGGTATTACGCCCTTTAACCACTATATATTTGGTAGAAGAATGTGGAATAATAGGACAGTACAATCTCCTAGACGAATGTGTAAACCTGTAATAGTGAAGCTAACATAATCTAAAGTCAACGACAATACGACTTCAATGCTAACTCACACTATATAATATATATACCGAGTCTGTAAAGGATACTAACACTATGGCCATTGTGTTAGTAACTGATACCTTTTTTGAAATCGATGAGTACCGGATACTATCACTATGGTTTCCGAGTCGGTTTATCCTTCTGGTCACAACTGAACTAATTTGTTACTAGGTTCGCAAAACCTAATACCTACTTGGTAAATAGAGCGTTGGGATTGTCCTTAGCGCACAGACTGAAGCTTGCTTTTTTGATTGGATCCCTTTAAATAGTCGACTGTGTGCGGCACGTGTAAATACATCTATTAAAATCAATGAAAAAACCGTTATCAACTTGGCCTCTTCGTTGTATCTGCATATGCTCCTACCAATTGCGGCGCAAATGAAAGCAAGGACACATTTTAATCCGAAGTAAGCTCTTTTCTAAGTAGAGCACGAAGATCAGATATAGTCTAGGTTATGGCTGACATGACTGCTCAAGTTGGGCGCTTAAGTAACACAGAATTTCATTTAGGTGGAAGATGCACTCTAAGCTCGTCGCTGAACGATAATGGTGAACGGCTTTTGGATAGCTGCGGATAAAATAGATTATATTTAAGTAGTACAAATTTTAGTGTAAATGTTAGACGTTGCGCTACATGGCGTCCTACAGCACCCAGACAACGGTGAAATCAAATATGTCATGTAGGAATTAGTTATAGATGGCGTGGTTGCATCCAGGATTGTCGACTTTTTGGAACACTTATGTCGACTCGGACCATGCACTTATCCGTTGTAGATTTGCTCTAAAATTTTCCGGGAAAATAAATAAGAATAAACCCCAAATTGATGTAGGCAAACTTGAACAACCGTCCTTCCGACAAAAATATTAAGATATTCTAGTCTCTACTAACTGGTCTTGATGGCGAAAATCCGAATTTGCTTTGGTCCAGGATAAATTCCACTATGCACAATGCAGGTACTACTCTATGTGGCATTGCAGTCTCCCGTAGAAATAATCATTGTCTCTTTGTAAAATCTATGGAGATACTCGAAACAAGGCGCCAAATTCCACCTGGCTCGGCTCATATTAATACTCATCACAATATACTAGGCAAATTAAGCGCAGTCTAAAAGGCGATCTCAAAACCTTTTTGACCAGATAGGCTAACGAAGTGGAAGAAGCGTTCGCGTCAGGTAATAGTCGCTGTTTGTTCCAACTTATTCGCGCAACAGGTCAGCGAAAACTAAAATGTAGCGAAACTATAAATGATAGTATCAACCATTTAATAACCGTTAAAATAAGTCGTTTTGATAAGTGGGCTGAACTATTCAAAGATCAACTTTCTTGAGCACCCGCGTTAGTTCCGATTCACAAAAGCATGCCTGCATCAACAGTGTGGAATGTTAGCCGCAGGCCCCGATGATTTGCTTCCAGGATTATTTAAGGATGGTGGCGATATAATTTTGGGATCGTTGACAAAACCTTTTCATGAAACCGTACCAATTGATTTGAATAACTCGACCATCATTACTATCTTTTAAACAGCCAATCGTAATTCGTGCGATAACCATCGTGGTTTAAGCTTGAATCCAGTCGAATCTAGGTTATTTGCTTCGATTATCCTACGTCGCCTTAGCGCTTCACGTGAATCACATACTAGACAAGGACAAGGTTGTATAAATAATATTTTTTTATATCACCGTCCAACATTAGCCGTATTTCTAGGCTCACATGGTGCATTTGACTCGGTGGATCGCAATGTTTTATTCCATATTTTGTCGAAAAGTGGCGTACCCAAAGATTTTTTAGTATTATACGCGCTCTTTACTTAAATGCTTCTGGTTGCGTTAAGGTCTACAACGAATTAACGCTTAACTTTACAATCAGCAGTGGTATTCGTTGTTGTTTAATTTTGTAATCGTTGCTATTATGAGAAACACTTCCACACATTCAGGATGCAGGTGTTGAAGTTCTCCCGGGAAGTAAAATAGCCAATCTTGACTATGCAGTGGATATCGTATTATTATTTGACAATCGAGATTCTGCCCAGGCCACCTTGAATAGATTAGCAGACGTTCGGTATGAAATTCGCACCCTCTAAATGTAAGATTATTTTTCAGGATCACGCATTACACTCTTCAATGCTGCGATTGCAGATTGAAGATCTAGGCCTAGTTGACAGGTTTACATATCTTGAGATCTCTATCAAGCTCGCAAACTTCATTTAAAGAATTGTTATCACCACCCGCGCAATCAATTATTGTTAAACGTAGGCAATATGTCCGACGAGGTGAAAATAAGAATCGCGAAAGCTAGAGTAGCTTTATCGAACCTTCATCATTTATGGAGAAATGCGAGTATTTAACTCTGTCTTAAAGGTCGTGTTTACAATGCATCTGTAAACCTAGTTTTACTATACACTAGTGAAACATAGAATTAATGATTTTAGACGCTTACAGGCATTCGACCATCAGTGTTTGAGAAGTATAACACATGTTGGTTACCAACAACGAATAACTAACGTTGACATCTTTATACGTATTGTTGGATATGCCAATAAGTGCTCCTCGTTAAGAAAATAAATAATAATCCATCAAATTCTTTGGCTCGGTCACGTGTTTCTTATGCTCTCAATTCGGTTGACCAATAGAGCTCTGTTTTCTCATCCAGCACCAGTTTGGCGTAAGGAACAAGGTGGGGGGATTTTGACTTGGCAGAAACAGTTAAAGTCACTTACATCCAAATTGGGTAGTATTGGACCCACTCGTCTGGCAGGATGGGTTTCACATGGGCATCACAGTTCTTGAGTAGAAACCCTTAGCGATATGGCATCGATTCGAGCTCAGTGGTGATCTTCTTGCAGATGTCTAGTAGAATCATCTTCGTAAACGTTTCTTAGTAGGGTCAAGTTAGCTGCGAGGTTTGGTTTGTTTATGGCGTGATAAAGTGAAAGCCGCAAGGAAGCTGTATTGCTGATGTTGCCTTGCCCTAATGCTGACTTGGCCGTAATGGTATTTTGTAGATGTTTAGTTTGCCTCATTTATGTGAGGTATCCTGATAAATTCAATCATAGTAACTAGGTATTCTTTCCCTCTCTGTCTCTGTCTCTCTCAGCATCTCTTTCTTTCTCGTAAATATCACTAATAATTTGTCTTAAATATTATTTCTCGCTGTTATTTATATATAACTTTTTAAACTTATGGTTATATAGCAATTAAACATAAGTCACTTTTGGCTTTTGTATGGCTGGGCATGATGGTGATGTTGTTTAATCTAAATTGTGCTCTGATTTGCTTATTCAGCAATTCATGTGTTTGGTTGCTTTAAGAAATGTGTAGCAATATTGTTTGTAGTCAAAAACATAATGATGTGCTTTTTAATTGTTTTATATTAGTACTGTGGTTTGATCCCCTTTAGGTGTATCTCTCTCGTAACCTTTTGAATGCCAAAACGCATTTGCCTTCGTAACTAATTTTCGTTCTAATTCTATAATTCCGAAAAGGGATCTAATTTATTAAAAATGTATGTATTTTACTAAATTAGTCTTAACCAAATTATAAAACGTAATAGTCATTTTTACTTTTCAATTTAAAGATTGCCTTGACGAACAACGGTAAACTGAATTGAATACAATAAATATTTTAAACGACAGTCGGCAAAAAAGCGAACTTTACTGCGGTCAATCCAATTGGCGGGAAGTATACAAAACTGATCGTTCCTAAATGATCGTATTTTAATACGCCAATAAATCTTTATATTTGTCTTGCCTTAGTCTCTGCTATTCAAGAGTGGCTAATAAATTAAGGCAAATCAATGAACTGTAATCAACCTCCCTCTTCTATGGAGGCAGATCTGCTTAGCAGAAACATCGTGCCTGGCCAGAGAAATGTTCGCTATTGGCTTGCATTTCATTTGGTCACTGCTGGTAGGCAAGGCGCTGATTTGGGCCGTGATCAGACACCAATTGTTCACCTCTCGATGGTACTAGGTTGCGCTTTTACTGGTCGGGTAAGTCATTTCATTAGCAAATGCATATACAGCAAGGGAATTTTTAATAAATTTTGGATTGTGTTTATATATTTGTGCAATTCTTATGTACGGTGATAGAGTGTACTTTACTTCACCTTTCTACAGCTGATTTTTACTCATGGAATATCTGCCTCCAAAGTTGTAGTTGTGAATTTTCTTGAAATTTTTCTGCGATCTCTATCCGGACCACACAATCAAATGTAATTTACAGGTTAATTTGAAGATGGCATTTTCTTTGATGGTTTATCCTGAAGCCGTTTTCATCTTTCTATTTTTCCGTCGTGTGCTTGTGGATATTGATACGAGTATCCTTTCTTGTAGATGGCTATCCCAAAATACTAATGATCGTTCTATGTGTAAAAGTTTGATTTTAAATTTTCAGCAAACGCCTATGTCATCTCATCTGTAAGCGAGAACAGCTTTGTGGCGATTAAATAAGCTATTTAACTTCCTTTGGTAAAGACAGCTGAAAACGTACGCTTGAGAAGTTTGAAATGCACAAGAAGCTTAATCCGGAGAAACCTGTGATTTTGTTTAAGTGAAAAATTGCCCTTTATAATTATGTTATGATGAAGGCATGCTGAATTTGATGTTTTGGTAATGGATTTCTGTGCACATCCTCAAATGCTGATAACTTTCTATTTAATGCGACCCACCCTAACTTTAACATTTCACGTGTGGTCGTTATGAGAATGCATTATAAAAGAAAATGCCCATATAAAGGAATTTCGTAAAATTTTCCGCTCATTTTATTTTATTACAAGAATGAGTTTGTACTCATCTATTGCCTAAACTATTTTATTTTAATCAAGTTTACGATCTTGATACAAACACCCGTCCTATTAAATACATACATTTGTCAGTTTAAACTATACGTATAATGTAGAAAAGGCAGTAAATCCGGTAGACCGGTTTCATTCTTATTGAGAACTCTTCACATAATTGTCAGAATTATCATGACTGGGGATTCAACCGAGGAAAATTTTCTTGAGTGCTGTGTCTCATTCACTGCGTCAACCCTGCCGTACATACCAACTTATATTTTGGTTAGTATTTCCTTCAGATGGCGCCTATTTGGCACATCTTTTGACTTCAAATTCTAACTATCTACCGACATCTGCCATAATAGACCAAATGTCATACCTCCTAGACAAATAGTGTTGAATTGAAGTTTTACGGCAGGATTTTGATGGTGTATTTTTTTCAATACAAACTAAAAATGACATAAGTTAGCAATGCAAATTCATCAAGTATATTCACGGTCTCTTTATTGGAAACTCATCAGGTACATGCTAGAAATCGCCTCGACTAAAATGTGCTAAAATATCATTTAAATCAAGGTTACGAGGTGGATAGAAATGATATCGATGCAAATCTGCCAACACGAAAATTTGTTTCCTTTAAACAATTCCAGAAAGAGTAGTTTTTATAAAGAATTCTTAACCATCCAAGAAAGCGTATCAACCGATAAATTTAAGAAAAACTTGGCTAGACCAGACAATCACTTAGCTTACATAACGCAAGCTGCTAAGTAAAACACTTTTTGCAGAATGTAGCCCAGTTGGCGGGCGTGCACTTTTCATATGCGAAGGCTTGGGTTTGATCTCCGATATAGGCATTAATTTCTGTAACTATATTCTGCGCATATGTGCAAATGTAAATTAACTAATATGGCACTAAACTATATTGGTTATGCTGTTTCCAGCCGGCACTGGTAAGTTGAAGAAGTAAAAATGTAATTAGTTGTAATCATTGCGTCGATGCAGAAGCTGAGTAATTGACTACTACTCCGTATGCGATTGTTTTCAAAACTAGTGACAGTCCTAGTCTTAACTGAAGGGTAAACCAACATAGGCGACAAATTGTATCGGTAGATGAGTTTTATTAATTAAATTTAGGTGAAGTTGGGTCATGAAAACCACGACTATTTTTATTTAGTTAACTTGGCCAGGCAATTAACGGATGTTCAGACATAGGCATTGAGAATTATGAAATATTTTACTATTAGGATTAACATTGGTATTGATGATAGTTAAATGCACAAGAAATTTGTAATATTTTTATGTCAGTTCGTCATATTTACCTTTCTGCCTATGTTCTGTAATGAATAACCTCTAATACTTTTTCCGTTTGTTTGCGAGCACAGGTTATTGGTCGATTTTCGTCAAACGTTCGGCCCGTGTCATTTACAAAATCGACGCAGCTACCACATTGCAGCTCACAGCTTCCCCACACCATGCATCAGTCTTCTCAACTTCAAGCCACAGAAAACACCACCGGCGCGAGCCAGCTATTGGGAGGCAGTGCTGTCGAATCCGATAACACCAATTATGTACACCAACGAAATTTGATAAAAAATTCCTCATATCCTGGCGGAAACGGACTTGCTGATGATTACACCAAGAGATTGGATTATGCTGTTTCTGAAAATTCCATCTCAAAATCGTCAACTCAATCGCAACAAGTACCACGTTCAGATCAGTCAATAGGACAAGAAAAAATTGGTAAGATATTGGTTTTGCTATTTTTAAATTCTATGACTTACATACAATATTAATTTTATATATTTTTATTATTGGATCAGAATGCACTTGATTGCACGTGTGATGATAAGAATTTTTAAAAACAATATTGCACAACTGAAATTAAGCACTAACCCAAACTGCACCTGATTGCACAACAGAATTACAAAATTATTTGCAGCTAATGACAAATTTAATTCTTCATCATCTGGCATTTTCAGAGAAAAACGGACTCTAGCTGATAGGAATTTAACCACAATGAATGTTCAGATTTGAGGAGATTGGATTTGATTTTTGTCCCCTAGTAATCCAAAATAATTGATGTTAGACTATAATTTGGCATTAACTTTAGCATTCGCCCGTCAATGAAGTGAATAATTTCTTTAAATAGTCTGCAAAGTTGAAGTAAACACCAATCCTATTTTGTATTTAATCAGTCATCGAACAAAATAACAAAACTACCGTCAGTCACTCACACAGACACGTTTCGAACTTTCATGAGCATAGTCAGAGTAAAACAGCAAACTGTATAGCGAGGATCAAACCGAAATGCATATATATAAAAAGCAAAATTAGATATGCGGCTCTCACCTCTAGTACTCCTGTATAAATTGTACTTGACTGGAAACGTCGGCTGCATAATTTCTATGCAGTCACGAACTTTAACTTTTTGCAGCTTTCGCCGCATATACATATGTAATACAATTAAACAATAGTTGATTGTGAGGTTGGTGGTAACAATTCTTTAAATCAAGTGTGCCTCCTCCGTCCAACGAAACGGTATCTTGGCCCTAGTTAACTTAGACAAAGGATATTGCGTAACTGCCATCCCTGCGAAATATTGTCTATAGAAATTCACCATTCCAATAAACCAGCGCAATTGTTTTCTAGTATCAGGTACAGAATAGTCCTGGATAGGATGTACATTCGAATCTAAGTGTACACATCTCCCTGCTGAGACTGAGTGACCCAGGAACTGCACTTAACGGCCTATCTGAACTTTTAATGGATTAAAATGTAATCACTATTCTACGGCTTTGGCCAAAATCTTCTGCAGCCTAATACGTAATTCATGTTCAGTAATGGCTCTAATAACATCGTCAACTTAAACTGTTGTACAAGATAAGTCGAACACGAAGGAGTCCATTATTTGGAACACTTTCGGTGCGTTCTTAAACTCAAATGGTATCTGAGTGAATTGTAAATGACATGGGGTACATGCACCACTAACTTCCATCAGTCTTCTGGCAGCACGCCAATTTGCCAAATTCCTTGTTAAAGGTCAAACATAGCAAACCATTTACCTCCCTTTAGCTGTAGCAAAGGATCACGAAGAGCCGGCATGGGATACCGGTCAGGTTTAGCCACCAAGTTTATTTGCAAAAATCAGCCGCCTGTCGGAGCGAACCATCTTTTTTGTAACGTAAACCATGGGAGTTCGAAAACCAGATGATGATGGTTCAAGAACACTGGCCTCTATCATCTCTCAGGTTGATCGAGTCGCTGGTACTAATTTCTTAGGAGGAGCACCATATACTTTTGATGTTTCAGAACCTTCATTTAATTCTAGCCGTAGTTTAAAGCGGTCGATCGTGGGCCCTGGACATTCGCTGCAATCAAGAAGTTGGAATATAGTGCTTTATTTGGTATAAACTCTTTCCACCACTCAGGCAGACAACTAGTCTCCTTCTGCAATTTAGGGGTATATATCGAATTTATGGAATTTATGCTTTCTAGCCTCGATAGGCATATACGTTTATTTTGACAATCTCTCTTAACCAATTTTCTAACGAAATCTAATCTCAATAAGCGTATTTGGGTATTTGCTACAAAAAAGACACATGGTAGATATTTTCATTTATTAATCATTTCGTGTCCCATTCGCGTGTATCCACCATCGACGCGATCGAGGTCATTTGATTCTGAACACTTTTTAGGTTGCTCTGCTGCTCTTCTCTCGATCTTCAAATCTGAGCCTCCAATGGATTTATATTTTTGGCATGATCTCGAATATACTTATTGGTGAGATGGTAGATCCTACTTCCCCATTGAACTGACCGTTCTCTATGAGCACTATACTGGTTTTGCTGCCTCTCAGACAATGTATTCGTCGAAACTGTTGTCTTTATATATTAACCTTCCTTCCACGCCACCGGCTGTTGCTGTCTGTCGCGGATTTGCTGATTATGCCGCGAAGAATTTCTGTAAGATATGTCGCTCCTGCTGGATGATGTAACAGGACCCATGTGTGGAGTCGCAGCTGCCACTTTGCTGATCATTATGGCTGAACTTTTGAGAGCCTGAATTCTTTCTTCCAGGCCTCCCTGGGAGCTGGATATTGCGCCGTATCTGGTAGGATCCAGCAGAATAAACATGATGGCCTCATGCGGTTGCAACCCGGGCAAGTACTCAGTTAGCTTGGATAACCACCCCTTGATGCGTGCCATGGTATCAAAGGGCATCTCACTCAGTAATTGTTTCAATCTGTACAATTCTGAAAATACCTCCTGAGGCCTGGCTCTTGAGTGATCCAACACTCGTCTTTTATATTCTTCATACGCCAGTTCGACAGGCAATTCCGACTGGGCTGCAACTGTCTGATCAACTTATTCGTGAACAGCTAAGCACACAATAGGTGCTCCTTATGTACGTTTTTGTGCTCGAACTGAGGCTTCAAATTTTTCAAACCACAAATGTTGCCTTTCCACATCCAAAGGTGCAAGCATTGGCTTAAATTCTGATTCCGGTAGGAAAATCTTTGTCGATTCAGATGAAATCACCGGCATATTTCTGTCTGATTCCTCTTGGGTGCGGTTGCCGTTGTTGGCTTCACCTATATTATTTGGGTCGTTTATGTGAATTCCCTCGGAATTCTTTTATTAATGCGCCATCAAACCGAGATTTAATTATCTCTATCTCCGCAGTCAAGGTGTTCATTTGTGCAGTCAATCCTCTTACTAAGTTTTCCAATCCGTCAGAAGCCATTTTGTTATCTTTACACTATTACTTTATTTTTAATTAATTATATATAGGATTTTGCTCGATTTAGTAAAACAAATATACAAATATTTATTATTTTATGATCACTTCCGCGGCTCGAAGGCTGCTTCTATCAGTGTTCTAACTGCTTCATCATAATATGTGCGCTCTGCGAGGACTTTCTGTTACATTCATTCCATCCCTAGATAGGACCTTTGGTGCGTTACCGGGCTTAAAGGTGCTACATACATTTATTTATATAAATGTTTAATGCAATACCACTTCCCCATGTAGCGCGTTGTCTGTTATATAATGGCAAATTGGGCATAGCTAGATGGAACTTTAGGTCTATAGGATGAAAAGGCTAACTAAGAAACATTACCTAGTATATAACTGAAATTTGTGTAGTGTGCGGCAGGGTGGTTCAGTGGTTAGAGCAACAGATTTCGAAGCAGACGTGCTCAGGTTCGAGCCCTATCCGCGGCAAATTCTGGACAATACGTTATGAGTTCCCAATAAGGACGAAACTGGTCTAATGGATGAATTGCCTTTTTTACAATATGCAATACTTAGATTATACTGAAAAATGTGTATACATAATTTGTCAAGTGCTTATATCTAAATCGCAACTTCGTTAAAGTTATAGTTTTTCTATGTTGTGATCGGGTTTAATATTGTGGAAATGGTGCATGTCTTAAGTTTGAAAACTTGATTGATGTAATTGTTATCACCACTCACGCAGTCAATGATTGTTTGGTTGTATTACCCATAAAAATGTGACCTATACTGCAAAAAAATGCTCCCGCTGTATATAAATTTTACATCCAAAATTTCTAGTCAGGAGCAGTGTATGTATGACCATTTGTGGTTAGAACTACATATCAAATTTTTTATACCTTGCATATGTTTTGCAGTTCAATCCTCGATATGTAGTTTGCCGTCGTGTTCTGAAGATGATCATGGAAGGTCGAAACGCGTCATTACGAGTGACTGACGAAAATTTTGCTGTTTTAGACTTTCTAAATACAATGAGATTGGTGTTTATTTCAAGTTCGCAAACTTGATTAAGATAATAATTTATGTATCGTTTGGCAGCATTTCAGTCTATTCCCACTTATTTACATCCAACGACCTCAAAGATACTACACAGCTTAAAGTTCATTTTACCTGGATTACATGAAGTGTAACACTATTTCAGCTTGTCTGTCAAGTATTTTTTGCATACTATTAACGGTTTACCTTTATTCATTTGCAGATTCTTAGAGAGGTCGTTGGCATTTTTTGCATTTATGAAGAGCTTAAATTAATCTTAGATACTTGTTTATCCTGAAAACTAATGCTTGATTGATTAGAATTGTATTTGGCATTTATGTCCTGTCCACTTCAATTTAAGCAATTTTATTCTTAAGCAGTAATGATATAATCATTAAAAAAACATTTTTATATATTATTGTGGATTTCACATCATTCGGACTTGAAACACTTCTTTATTTTGTTTTTAAATATTGCAATTACGCGGTGGCATGCTTTATGTTGCAGTTCATCATGTGTGGTCTAACAAGAGTTGGTATTTACAATTTTGACATATATCGTATCTTAAACGTATGCAGATTTTTTGGTTTAAAAATTCTATTACTATTCCCTAATAACAAATAGTTTTTTGAAACTGCGTTATTTAAATATTCTTTATTTCGGTTTCATTTTTAGTGCCATATTAAGGGAATAGGATTGGAGTTTTTCGAAGTGTGTCGTCTTGATTTAAATAAATAATAATGATCACTTTTCGGGCAATCGGTGATTGCGTAATTAATTAATTAATGCCATTCTTTAAATTAAATTCGTGAAATTTAGATAAACCAAAATCCTATTTTTTACTAACAACGCAAAAATGAATAACTACTGTTCGTCATCCGTTCTGATGTGTTTCGACTTTCCAACTTGCTCACCAGAAAACGAAGGAAAACTGAAAAAGGAGGATCAAACTACAAAGCATATAGAAAGGAGTGAAGACCAATTATGCATTTTTCACACATAGTAGTCTCATATGCATTGTTATTGACTGGGAGTTTGCGCTAAATAAAGTTTACAATATAAAGTTGAACATAAATCCTATTTCATTTAACCAGTAACAAAATGTAGAAAACATGTTGTAACTCGTTCGTATTGACGAGTTTCGATTTACGTTTTGCTCCGCATAAAACGAGGTCAAACTGGTGCACTACGTCAGACCGACTTGATTTATGTATGGGCGCGTTTGTATAAATATGCTAACGTGCAAAGATAGTGATTACCACGCATTTGAGAATGTCTTATGTAATTTTTGCGAGGTTAATAGCTTTCACTAACTTAGTAGTAACGGAGCTCGAGTCAGTTTACCGTGCAAGTTCAAATGATGGAGGAAAGAAATGTTTATAAGCACATCGAAATAAAATTACCCGGGAAGATGGCGCTCGTCAGATCAGGTGGGAAAACCGTCTACGCTAAACAAAACTCCGTCTCTGGGGCACAGTTAAGAAGAAGAAGCAACTCTGTGCTCATTTCAGCGCATAAAACATTAGGAATATTTATATGTGCGTGATTGACTCATTAGTTTTCATATTCTCATGTATTGCTGCTTTGATTGGCGACAGTTATGACGAAATACACGCTTTTCGATGTCATATTGAGACCTGTCGTATTCCGATTAATTTCTCCAAGCAGATTTTCCTCATATTTTTAGCAATATGTGGTATATATACACAAACACCTATATATATATATATATATATATATATATATATATATATATATATATATATATATATATTCTTTATAATGTCCATTCCTTTTTAATTTAACACAATATTCTTATAATTAGGAAAACACAAATAACGAAGTGGATAAAGGCCATTTATTTCGTGAATACTAATCATCTCTTATACAATCATACATATTTATAAATTTTGGGTTTTCAATTGATTATGCTAGTGGTAACAAATCTGACTCGTTTTTACTGCTGTTTCTTGTTTTGACTAGTTGGTGAGTGTGTATGCGTTTGTGTTTGTGTGTATGCATTTGTGTTTGTGTGTATGCGTGTTTGCATGTAAAGGTCATTCTCGCAGTATTGCAAAGTGATGTCTGAGATCTGGTCATTATTGTTTTTGATAGCAGAAAACCCAAAATGTATAAATATGTATGATTGTATAAGAGATGATTAGTATTCACGAATAAATGGCCTTTATCCACTTCGTTATTGTATTTCCTAATTATAGGAAAATATATATATATATAACCGAGGAATATTTTGCATTGTAGAGTTTTCTATTGATATGTTTAATAGAATTTTCTTTGGAAAGTTAATTCTGATTATAATGTAATGAGCCGATGGATGATCGTGGCTCGAAAAATTCGTATTAATATTTCTTCTGCTAGTAAAGTAGTTAGATAGATAGAAAGATAATCTAAGACTAAAGGCATAACTATTTCAGTGAATAATGGATTAATTTAAGAGGAATTAAATGTTGACTTACATGAAAACATAATTTTGATTTTAGATAAAAGGTTTTATCTTTTTGACTTGAGTATTATACTTCCGTTGCCAGATTAGCAAATTTTGAAATGATGACTGGATTGAATCTTGCTCGAACTTGTCAAGACCACATGCAAGTCAGGCCTTTATTTTGGCTCCTAGATATCTTATTTGAACGATATATGTTGTTCCAATGTTTATTTAAATATATTGTATCTGTTCACACTTAGTTGAGGACTTGTGTTTTTATAAAACGGGATGTTATTTATCTAAGAAGTATGTATATGTATAGGTTAGCACAGTGCCTGATTGAAGCAACAACTAAAGCAAAAAATGTGTTCATCAAATGATGCACGTTTTTAATGCTTCTTAGCTAAATATCAGTAGGAGGCCGCAATAAGCCACACACCAATTGTTAAACCGGTTGATCAATACGCAGCTACCACGAAATATTCGTCAAAAAGCACAAAACGCAAAGCTACATTCTCCACATCAAAAATCAGTTCAACTTGCTAATTGGTTGTTTTAACGAATTAGCAACATGAATATGATTTAGACCTTTACCACTAACATTATGTAAGTAATTAATAACTTTTGAACGATTCCGTAAAAAGCCTGCGTGATACAAAAGTAAATTGACTACACGATGCAGGGTTTAGCATTCTTCAGGCTGTCACTGCAAAGTTTCACGTGTGACAACTAATTATAATTTACGTCGCTTTTGTCTAATTTTATGCCGCCATGACACTTTGTCATGTAGTTGTATATCGGCGGAGGGTTGTCATGTAATTGGAATGCATTCTTGTTCAAATATATTCTGTACGGCATTAAAATCAATACTACTTGGGAGTAATTTTCGCGTGGAAATAAAAAAGCGTTAGTATTATCAAAATGTCGATGTTCTATATAAATATTAAACAAAAACAGGCATAATACAATCAAAAATACACACAAACATGAAATTTAAGCTGACTGAGCATTACTAAAGTCAAAAATATTTTCAAATTTGCCTTGCGGCTTAACTATCAATTAAATTCACAAGCTTGCACTTTTCCAGTACAGGCCATAATATTTTTGAGTTTTGAATATTGTGTAAGCCCCGAAGTAGAAGAATTCTAATGCCTATAGTGAAATACAAATATTTTCTTCACAAGCATATTTATGCTCTGAATGGGACTATTTTACTATAGTTATTTATTTAAAATAAATTCATTTTTTATCTTCCATAATTCACACGATAAGTTTTTCATAGTTAAACAGTCATCGATTGCACGGGCGTTGAAAGCAGTTATTTCGATAAAAGTTTCGAGCTGGATAGAAGCACCAACCTACTTATATAAATACATTTGTTATTAGAAACTAAGCATCGTGTATTGTAATAAATGCATCTCTTTCATCCTAGTTGGGAACACTTTCCGGCTGACAGAACTCGAACCTGAGCTCGTATGCTTCGGAAATTATGACTTTAAATACTGAGCCACTCTGTCATTCGCTACTCAAAATTGTTTTTAAATGTTATACTAAGTAATGTCTCTTAGTTAGCCTTTCATTCAAGTCGACTCTATATGACATCTCTTTAGACATAAAGTTCAAATTAGTCATCCTCAATCTGTCACTATTGAACACAACACGCTTCCTGGTGAAATTTTGCTCAAAAGGAAAAACGGTTGACATAAATAGCACAAAAAGTATATACATAGACATGGAGGGAAACCGTTTATAATAACAGTATTTCTCACATTATCTAACATTATATACTTATTTTTATCCGCACAAATTTGCAATGACCTATTACATTTAACAATAGTTGTTTGCGCGGGTGGTGGTAACAATTCTTTAAATCAAGTTTGCGAGCTTGAAGTAAACACCAATCCCATTGTATTTAACCAGTCGTCGAACAACATAACAAAACTACCGCCAGCCACAACGCACTGACGCGTTTCGACCTTCCTTGATCATCATCAGAGTACGACGGCAAACTGACTATCGAGGATCAAACCGCATTGAATATATATGGAAATCAAATTTAGATATACGGCTCTCACCTCCAGCAGTCTCGCATACATTGAACTTGACTGGAAATGTCGGCTGCGCAATTTCTATGCAGTCACAAACATAAACTGTTTGTAGCTTTCGCCACATATACATATATAGGCAATACAATTTTACAATATTTGATTGCGCGGGTGGTGGTAACAATTCTTTAAATCAAGTTTGCGAGCTTGAAGTAAACACCAATCCCATTGTATTTAACCTATTACATTCTGTCTTAATCGAACCTTTGTCCTTTTAAATTCGCAGTGGCTATTGAAATGAAAATATGGTGCTGTCCATGTTTTGCTTTGTAGTTTTGGTTTTTTGTTTGAGCCACACATCACAAAAAGCTAACGTGACATCCCTTCGTCTTTAAATGAAATAGAATAAAGTCTATGCTGGGTCATTGTATAATAGGGATTCGCGAATTTGTTCGCCTGTCTGTTTTTTTATTGAGTTTGAAAGTTTGTGTAATACACGTATAATTAATGGGTACTAACCACATTTCATAGATAAATAAAGACCTAATGATAAAATGAAATGGTCTTACAGTAATCTTTTGGTTGATCTTACCTTACCTGTGGCTATTTATATTTAGATCGATTCAATATTCTATCCATTTAGAGGTGTCATGCTTGCCTGACATTGGTAAAAAATGCGCACTAGATGAATTGGAATACTTTGTGTCATCCGTGCTTCAAGTTGCACACCATGTACATGTTCTTGATAAATATGCTCCACTTGATATCGATGTTCTGGAGCCCATCGAAAAGAAGCGTATTTTTCGCTGAAAATTGAGATAGTCAATTTATTGCAAGATCGATGTTTCGAAGCCACCAGTCTGCTTTTATTTTCAGAAATTAATTAGATACGCAATACGCTTTCAAAAATAAATTATGGCAAATATGTCACTTCTTGTCAAAACTGGTCTATTGTTATTTATATTATGCATTAAAAGTCAGAGCTATTGGCGATAATTCCTGCACGATAGGACAACACGAAATATAATAACTTCAATAGTTAACGTCCAACTTGCTTATGAGACAAAACATGCAATTTTACATGAAAGAAATACATATGAATTTGAAGTTAAATGACAGGAATTTGATTATATATTTTTTTGAATATAAACTAAACATTGCATCAGGTATACAAGGCAATTCATCCCGTAGACCGATTTGTTATTATTGAGAACTCTTTAAGTACTGATGAGAAAGTGGTATTGATATGAACATTTCTATATTTAAATGAGCATTGGTTGCGTGGGCGGGGATAACATTTACTATAATCAAAGGTTGCAGATTAGAAAGGTGGTGGTTGGATGTACTTTCGTTAAACATAAAAGTTAAATAATTATTGATTGCGCGCGTAGTGAAAAATAGTATTTATATCTATTTTGTCAGCGTGAAATAAAAACCAATTTCGTTGTATTTAACCAACTGAGCATCAATGTAAGTTATTGCTAGTCGCATGTGCGGGCGCATTTGGATCTTTTATGATTGTGCATAATATATGAATTTACATGATGTAGTAGTCTTCTAGTGTAGGCTTCAATAACCTAACATAATTATTTATACCTCCCGGATTTAGGTCCCTCCATGCGCATTGGGATCTGTTTAATTGAATTTTAAAATTTGAATGGCCATTTTGATTTTGCTAAGCATTTACTGAACTATCATTAGCGCAAAAATGAATCAAAATAATTTTATTTAAAATATCTTTTTTTGCACACAGGAAGGGTACAATGAATTTTATTAAAGCTCGCATTTCAAAAGAATTTTATTTAAATTGAGCATTTATTAGTCATGGCATACGCTGACCTATGTACTTACAGGTGTGCATGGATTTGGTTCACTATGTGTTGAAGGCCTGAGTGTATGTGGTTTCATTATCTAAAAGCGAGCTTACTGATAGATTTGATGAAGTGCTTTGATTCAATTTCGAGATAAAGGCATTTTATTGACTCAATCATTAATTGCCAAACTGGCTTTGATTAAAATTAATTGGATCACGTTAGCGGAATTAGCATAAAAACAAATAGCCCTTTTTTAAATCAGCCGCGCTACATAGAAGTCTGCGTATAACAATAGCCTCAAAATAGATAATGAATTTCGTGAATTTTGCTTTAACGTTAACTTAGAAAAATGGAATTACACGGTTTTTAGGCTGGCGTTGATCTAGCTTCCTGGTCCGATATTAACTAAATTTTACTAGATACGCCATCCCGTATACTTACATTAGCATAGTTCAAGGAGATCCTGTCGAACATCAAATGCTTTACACATTGATGTAATTGGAAAAGTATTTGTAAAAGGACGGTTTCAAATTCTGATTAAAAATTTTGATTTTCATTTCCTAGAATTAAGTCAGTTGCATCTCCTCACGAATGGACTTGACAGGAAGACAAATGATAACAAGTATTTACCACCAACAGATGCTTCCGTTTCTGTTGGTTACAATGAGGAATTTGACAACCTGTGTCCACTTTCAGCGGAAGCAGTTCGAGCGCTCGGCAGGCATTGGAGATCGCCTGCTGGTGCCAACATTTTCCTCAATACTCAAAACAGTTCTTCTGCGTCCACAAATTCACCCTCGACTTATCCTGCACATGCCAATGATTTTCAACCCGAGTCATCACGATCAAATAAACTCTTTTCTCAAATTGGATCTGTGCCGAAGTCAATCTCGTTAGTAAGGCATTCGTACGTTCATCACTGTTATACTATGGCGATGCCGTCGATAGGAAATAAATCCACGGCAAAACCAGTAAGCTTTTCATCTTCTCAACCTAACGTTAGCAGAGTAAGGGTGTTTCTAAGCTGAAAGAATTCTTAACTACAATTAATTAATACGTATATTAAAGATTTAAGCACTATTTCATTTGTTTTTGATAATACAACTTAAATTAATATTCGAATTTGTACTGACGCAAAACAAACTTTTGAGCATTTAGTTTCAATTAGTCGACTGATGTTGGTGTAAGCCTGCTTAAAGATGAAAAGAAACATGTATAAATACTATAGAAAACGGTAAAGCCTCAATGAATTTTCTTCCTGCTCGGTCGCCAAACGTATAAAATATACAATTAAACATTCATTTTCGCATGCGATGAATTCGATTATTCAAAAAATGTATTGCAAGCTTGAGATAAGCACCAATTCCATTTTATCTTATCAGTCGCGCGTACTGACGCGTTTTGACCCTCCATGGTCATCATCATAGCACGGCGGCGTAACCAACTTCTACTGGTCTATGAGCTTGTTTACATAATACAGTTTATATATATATATATATATATATATATATATAATATTTATAGTTTATTTCGAGACTTTATTAAACAACTTTTTGTATTAAAATATTTCAGTCATATTTATGCTGGGCTTTTGATTGATGAAGTGAATAAGAACTGGTCTGATTTTCAGTTTTGTATTTTTTCAGCATTCTTACTATTATTATAATCAAGGTTGCGGTCTTGATATAAACACCTGACCCATTAATTACTTACATATGTCAGTATAAACTAAGAATTGTATAGTGTAGAAAAGGCAATTCATCCAGTAGACCGGTTTCGTCCTTATTGGGAACTCATCAAGTACTGGCCGGAATTTGCCGCGGACGGGATACGAACCTGGGCACGTCTGCTTCGGAATCTGGTGCTCTAACCACTGAGCTATCCTGCCGCACACTAAACTACACACAATTTTCAGTAATATACTAACTAATGTAACTTGGTTAGTCAATTTTCCCTTTAGGTGGAGCTCATATGGCATACATTTAGACCCAAAGTTCCAACTAACCATGCCCAATCTGTCATTACTGAACAGACACTACATTAAATGGGGAAGTGGTATTGAAATGAACATTTATATAATTAAACGAACATTGGTTGCGCGGGTGGTGATTAACAATTATTTTAATCAAGGTTGCGGTCTTGATATAAACACCTGACCCATTAATTACTTACATATGTCAGTATAAACTAAGAATTGTATAGTGTAGAAAAGGCAATTCATCCAGTATATTATACAATGCTCGGTTTCGTCCTTATTGGAAACTCATCAAGTACTGGCCAGAATTTGCCGCGGACAGGATACTATTGTCGGAAGTTAATTTCGTGTTTATTTGGTAATGCCTAATAATGTATGCATTTGTGTGTGCCTACTTGCATGAAGGTGTCATTCTTACTCTACAACAAAGCGATGTTTAAAATATGATTATACTTCTATCGGCGTATGGAGTGTTGACCGGATTTACACTTTGCTGACGAATGTGCTTAGGAATGTTTTATCCCCGTATTTATTCTGTTGCCCTACATTGTTCATGAGTTGTGTATTGCCACCCTGGAAAAGACGCAGGATGTGCAGATGGCAGTTTTAATCGCTCAACTTTTTGTGCACTTTAGAGTTTTGCTAATGTGATGCCGTTCGCGCCGAGTGTTTTTTTTTACTTAATTTTGTTTCCAGTCTCGTTGAATGTTTGTTTATGCTGGGATACGCGTGGATACAAGAATACTGTGTTTGGTTGTGTGATTCGTGACCAGTCTGGTTCAATATTATGTCGATGGAACTTTTTAGTGTTCTGGCCGAATGTTTCCTATTTGGTATCAAGAGCTGCATATATGTAAAATAGAGTTTCCTCCTTTGCTTTGTATGTTGGTGCTAAATTTGTTAAATTGGCTGTGTGTCTCGTTTAAATTTTATGTTCTATAATCGCTAATTTCATGATTATGTTTAAAAATGATTTATTGCTATCACATCTTTATTGTCCTCAGCATATTTCTATATGCACATAGCTAGTCGAAGCAATGGCTTACATGTCAAAGTGATGTTGTTTATTTTGTATATGTTCTTCTTTGCTTTTAAATAAATTAGTATAATGTGAAATCAGTGTTTCAAAGTATCGTGCTTATCTAAGGTTTATTTACGTATTTCCAATCCTACAACAGGAAAAATTCTTAAAGAGTGCATTAAATTACTGTGAAAATGTTTGTTACGATGCAGAGTATTTCGAAGAAGATTAACTACACGGAAACTTCATTACACTTAATTATATAAATGTTCAGTTCAGTACCACTTCTTTAAGTAGCGTGGTTGGAACTTTAGGTCTGGAGAGATGCCATAAAGGCCCCACTTAAAGGAATGTCTAACCAAGAAACGTCAGTTAGTCTATGACTGAAAATTGTGTGTAGAGAGCTGCAGGGTGTCTCAGTGGTTAGAACAACATATTCCGAAGCAGATGTGCCCAGGTTCGAGCCCTGTCCGCGGCAAATTTTGGACAATATGTTTTGATTTCCTAGTAAAGGCGAAACAGGTCTACTGAATGAGTCGCCTTTTCTAAATTATATGATGCTTAGTTTATACTGACAAATGTATGTACATAATGAGACTTCTGATTGCATAAAGACCAAAAACTTGATTTAAAAAACATCACTCAAGTTTTAAAATATTTTTTTCTCCAATTGTATGAATGAAAATTTGTTACGAATGTGTTATACATGACATATGTGTTTATTGTTTTGGTTTTTCTGTGAGAGTGTATTTCGATATGTCTGTCTTGTTATTTGTTGTACAACTGGTTAATTTTTGATTGTCAAGTAGTTGCTTAACTAGGGTAACCATACCGTTTTATTGAGAAATTGTGCATATTTGTTTTTCATGCAGGTGTTTTTGACTGTTCTCTTATTTTGCTTTCGCTTTGTCTGAGTTTCCGTGTTTGGTGGTAATGGTACAGTTCATTACTTTTGTCAAGCTGGTAGTCTCTTCTTGATTCGCGACTCATCCGTTTTTCCCCGTTGCCCTGATTATCTTAATTTATTGTTGTCCATTCTGTTACTAATGCTACATGTTGCAGTGCCTTACTTATTTGTGTCAAACTCAATTCAGAGTTAGAAGAAGAACATTCGGCTATATATAGCAAATAACCTAAAATTAAAAATGTAGATATAAAAAACTTTCCAAAGATAATGCTTCTAAATTATTAAAGGTATGCGAAAAAATCATTATATAATAAGACGTAAATAATAATGCAAGTATATTAATATAACCAAATCAATAGAATTATTTAAATTGAATTTGCGATCTTGATATAAAAGACAAGCCCATATGAATATATATTTGCGAGTATAAAATAAGTATTGTATAGTGTAGACAAGGCAATTAATCCAGTAGAACGGCTTCGTTCTTATTGGGAACTTATCACGTATTGTCCAGAATTTGTCGTAGCAGAGTGGCTAAATTTTGGATTTTACATTGAGAGTTCACAATAAGGATGAAACCGTTCTACTGGATGAATTGCTTTTTCTACATTATACAATGCTTAGTTTATACTGATATATATATATATATATATATATATATATATATAATAGGATTGAAACCATTTATATCAAATTCCGGAACTATGATTTAAAGTATTATAATCAAGGTTGCGGTCTTAGTAAACACCTGACCCATTAATTACTTACATATGTCAGTATAAACTAAGAATTGTATAGTGTAGAAACGGCAATTCATCCAGTAGACCGGTTTCGTCCTTATTGGGAACTCATCAAGTACTCGCCAGAATTTGCCGCGGACAGGATACGAACCTGGGCACGTCTGCTTCGGAATCTGGTGCTCTAACCACTGAGCTATCCTGCCGCATACTACACTACACACAATTTTCAGTTATATACTAACTAATGTAACTTGGTTAGTCAGTTTTTCCTTTAGGTGGAGCTCATATGGCGTCCATTTAGACCCAAAGTTCCAACTAACCATACCCAATCTGTCATTACTGAACAGACACCACATTACATGGGGAAGTGGTATTGAAATGAACATTTATATAATTAAACGAACATTGGTTGCGCGGGTGGTGATAGCAATTATTATAATCAATGTTGCGGTCTTGATATAAATACCTGACCCATTAATTACTTACATATGTCAGTATAAACTAAGAATTGTATAGTGTAGAAAAGGCAATTCATCCAGTAGACCGGTTTCGTCCTTATTGGGAACTCATCAAGTACTAGCCCGAATTTGCCGCGGACAGGATACGAACCTGGGCACGTCTGCTTCGGAATCTTGTGCTCTAACCACTGGGCTATCCTGCCGCACACTACACTACACACAATTTTCAGTTACATACTAACTAATGTAACTTGGTTGAATCAATTTTCCTTTATTTTCATTTAAATGTTTCGTATCTCTGCTCGCGCAACAAATGCTCGTTTAATTATGTAATTCAATGGTGGTTCAACAATAGTAATATAATATATTGATGTATAATTTAATCATCATCTTCAAAATGAAGGAGTGTTTATCAAAATAAATTATCTTGCTAGAATTTATTGTCGTTTCTGATTCGTATAAAATTCTTTATATGGCATAACATTTTACCAAGTTGATTAACTTTAAAATATCAAAATTCGTCTAACACCATCCCATATAATGATGTTGACAGCATACATTAGTGAATGCCAAGGTGGGATCTATTCATTTGCCAATGTTTGTATGTCGTTTGTATTCTCAGGTGTTTGTTCCCACTCACATACATAAGATTGCAGAATTAGTTTCACATGCATGGTTTTAAGTAAACAAATCCACTCACAAAAATGGCTTTTTCATTAAATTAATTGTCACCGCCACACTGTCAATGGACATGTGGACTTTACAAATTACTAAACAAATGTGTATTCAAACAGTAATGAAGTCAACATCACATAAATTCTTTGACAATGAGACTTCTAAAGGAACTCGTTATATACAAAATATACCGAATCCCTAAAGGATACCAATACAATGATTTTCAGATAACTAATGAGATGTAATTATCAATTTTGATGCAATTTAGCCCATTTTGAAATTCATTGTGTTGGTACACAGTGAAAGCTCAGTATTTTGAAAACAAATGTTTTTGTACCATGTACAGGCGCGATTTAAAAAAAACTGTTTTTTGGTATACTTAACAGGCTCGAAATATATTTCATATTGTGTGTCGGCTTTGAAGTCTCATTTTCGAAGACTTTATTTGAAGTTAATTCTATTAATGCTTGAATACGTATTCGTATAGGAGGTTTTGCCTTGTATATGCGCCACATTTCTTGACAAAATATTTAGTGGGTATATGTACTAATAAAGGCTCCTACTGATGAATGGCCAGTAGGTACGAAACGAATGTGGACATCAGGCTATATCTTTCGTTCATGCTGACTTTGGTAAATCCTTCTGGTCATGTTTGGTCTAACTTATTAATAGATACACAATACCTAATAAACAGTTTCACTTTTTTCGCTAGCAAGTTTTAAGCACCTTTCTAACTCTTGAGCACCTTGATATTCATTTTCTAAGGTGTCATAATCTTGAAAATGTTTTTATAAATGGTGCTTTCATTTTGCAATGAGAACCGATAATGATTTTCTCATCGGGAAACCTAAAATTTTCTTACAAACTGCATTGCTGAACGCAAAATATTTTAATGCTATGCATAGAAATATTCTATTCCACATCATTCATTTACTATCTGAAATTCACAGCAGTTTAGTCATCAAACATTTAAAACTCATCAAATCTAGTTGGCATAATTGAGAAAAACACCATTTCTATTCAATTTAACCTGCCGCACAACTTAGCAAAACGACCGCCACTCACACGTTCTGACGCATTTTAACCGTTCATCGTCATCATCGGAGAACGATGGCATACTAATTGACGAGGATCAAATCAGAATGCATATATAAGGTATGATATATATGCTCGGACCATAGTTTCGGACGATCCAAACGCGTCATCATATGTGACTGACAGTAGTTTTGACTTTCTGTGCAGATGGCTAAATTAAATTGGATTAGTTTTTTTCTCAGGTCTGAAAACTTTATTTTAATAACTGGTCTAACCAACAACTTAATCAATTTAAATTTATATCCATCAGGTTGGTATCATGTACCGACTCGGAAACCATAGTGTTAGTATCCGGTACTCATCGATTTCAAAAAATGTATCAGTTACTAACACAATAGCCATAGTGTTAGTATCCTTTACAGACTCGGTATATATATTATATAGTGTGAGTTAGCATTGAAGTTGCATTGTCGTTGACTTTAGATGATGTTAGCTTCACTATTACAGGTTTACACATTCGTCTAGGAGATTGTACCGTCCTATTATTCCACATTCTTCTACCAAATATATAGTGGTTAAAGGGCGTAATACCGGCTCCTACTGATGATGCGGTCAAATCCACAATAAGAAGGACAGCACTGAGCAAAATAAATCTTCAACAGTATTTAACTCAATCAATTATTGGGCTATTAAACATCTAAAACAAACACGTGAAAGCGGTAAAAGTGCTATGTTTGCTAATGTATTAAAATTATACGAACGACATGTCCAATCAAGTACACTGAATGCCAGTCTAGTAAGGATGACAACCGAATATCTAATTTTACGTAATTTCTATATGTATTTCGGTTCAATTTACAGTCGTACTCTGTTGAAACATGGAAGATTTGAAAATATAAGTACATACAACTGATGATAGTTTAGCTACGCTGTGTGCCTGGTTGAGTAAAATGGGATTGTTATGTATCTCATTTCCGCAGACATGTGCTAAATAATTTTTATTACCATCCGCAAAATCAACATCAGAACCATCATTGTCATCACTTTCATCATCATTATCATCAGCGGCAGCAGCATCATCATCATTATCATCATCATCATCATCATCATTCTCATCACAACCACCAACAGCACCGTCATCGTCATAACCATCTTGAACATAATCATCATCATCACCGTCATTGGCACCAGCAGCAGTACTATCATCCGCATCAGCATCATCATTGTCATCATTATCATCATCAGTACCATCAGCGGAAGCAGCATCATCTGCATTATCATCATCTTTATCATCAGCATCAGCATCATAATTATAATTATTGTCATCCTCCTCCTCGTCATCATCAGTTTCATCATCATCATCATCGTCGTCATCTTCATCATGATCATCATAATCATCCTTCTCATTAGTATTATCATCGGCAATATTATTATTAACATTATCAGTGTTACCAATACTATTTCTGTTATTATTTTCGTAGTCTTCATCATCACTGTTATTGTCATAATCTGTGTAAAAGTTATTAATTCTTGTTTTTTTATTCTTGTCATCATTATTAACACTTTCTTCCATTGAAAGCACCAACAAAACTACTCTTCACTTCATTATTATGCGAATGGTTGTTCGAATGATTTCGAAAATTGGCACTCATCAAATGGTGAGTTGAACACAAATTATTCTGCCGGTAACCAAGATTTGAGACAGAAAATCAACCATAAAAAGTTACAGGAACAGCAACTTCTGTATCAACATCACCAACAGAGCGAAAATTGTGCAGGCCATTTCTTTCAAGCGGAAGTAGACGACCAGTTTGTTTGTTCAAAAATGGAAGAGTCCGAGTCGAATTGTCTTCTCCACGCACAAGAAAGGGAACATCGAGGTCATCCGCTAGCCAATGCACCAACGCTAGAGCAAGTAGTTGATATGGTAAGTGTTTCAGCTACAACGTGTTCATATTGAAGCAGTTTTGTGAGAAATATTTTTTAATCGGTGTGATTCACCAGCAATTTGTTCTGATCTTTAGTTAAACTTGATTAATCAAGAGAATGACTCGAGATGAATCAGGTGCCATTTGGAAAAGTACGTTTCCGTTGAGTTCATGCAGCAATATGTTATTATATAGACGGATACTATTAAACCTTTATTACGAAAACAAAATTCTTGAAATATACTTGTTCATTACCTAGGATAACATTAAAGAGATATCTTCATAGATTTAAATTTAAATGAAAGGATTTTATTTTATGATTTTTTCAGTATAAACTAAACATACTTTAACAATGAAGTTCGTCTACTATACTTTAAGACAAATTTGAGAGCTTGAAGTAAGCCAGTAGAACAACATAACAAAATTATCGTCAGTCACAAGACCTGACGTGTTTCCACCCTCCATGATCATCATTTGACTACGGCGGAAAACCGCAACTTATACATTCGGAAAGAAACATTGTATGTTTGGCTTTCACCTCTAGTAATCTCGCATACATTGTACTTGACTAGAAATGTCGGCTGCAAAATTTCTATGTAGTCACGAAAATTAACTTTTGCCATTCGTGTATAAGTCGTACAATTAAACAATAATTGACTGCGCGGGTGGTGATAGAAATTTATGAATAAAGTTTGCGGGCTTGAAGTAAGCACCAATCCCATTGTGTTTAGCCAGTCGAATAACAAAATACCGTCAGTCACACAGTACCGACGCGTTTCGACCTTCCATGATCATCAGCAGAGTACGACGGCCAACGCATCAGTAAATGTTACTAACGGCATTTTCACTATGTTTAATGTCTTGTTAGATTAAAAATGGGATTGGTGTTTACTTCAAGCCCGCAAACTTGATTTAATGAATTGTTACCACCAGCCTCGCCATCGGTGATTGTTTAATTTTATTACCTATATATATGGCGAATGCTGCAAACATTTATTGCTCCTCAATATGTAGAAATTGTGCAGCCGACATTTCCAGTCAAGTACAATGTATGCGGGACACCTAGAGGTAAAACCCGCATATTCCATTTTTCTTTCCATATATATGCATTGCTGTTTAATCCTCGCTGGTCAGTTTGCCGTCGTACTCTGATGATGATCATGAGGGTCGAAACGACAGTTGATCAATTACTTTCTCATATACATTGCTGGTAAAGGGGCTACCGTATGTTACACACGTGTTTCATTTGTCATCAAATTACCTGTTTACGCCGTTTCTTATTTGTTCTTCATTATGCGCGATACACTTTAAATAGAATGTTCATGTTGATTACTTTCTTTTGCAGTCCTACACCCGTCTGCTCCTTGGGATCTCACAGTTTAATAATTGACTTTATTAACTAGAATGGTCATTAGAAATTTATTAATATTTTGTTTTAATATATTTGTCATCGTTTAAATCTATTAACTCTCGAAAGCCAGCCACGATCTGTTGCTCAATTATAATTAAATTGCACGAAAGCGATAATATGCTAATACTGTGCAGACCAATTTAGTTTATTACAACTTGTCCTCTTTAATTCACCCCTATCATTTTTCTGTAAAAGTACATTCAAGAAATTTGATTAAAGTAATTTTAAACACCGTTCGTGCAATCGATGTTAATTTAATTGTAAAATTTAAATTTATTTATTATCTTCTGATCAAATTTGTTTATTGTACCAGATGTACCCTCCAATCTTAAGAATTTTGTTTCGTAAATCAAGATGCGGTACACCTTTTGTAAGTATTCCTTTATAACAACGTCGTTACATCATTCAGAGCGTAATACTCTAATTTCGCCAATTCGATTGATCTTTGTGAGCATGTTTAAATGTTTTTCTATTAATAAATAACGTTTTGCACATTCTAACGCTTTCAGAAATGGGGTATGATAAACAAAAGGAGACAAATCAGTTTTCATACCCAGAGATAATTTGTTACAATGTGGGAGTTTTTGGAATAATGATTCAAATGCAGCCTTAAAGTCAATATCGCATATTTCTGAAGGATTACTTCTAAAATTTCAGCCAATCTATATCAGCTGGTATTTAATCACATTTTATGTTTTCTAATTTCTGCAATATTATTATATTGCCTTTCGTTCAAATAACTAACAAAATTATCGTAAATCGTATACTTGATAGAAAACTGCTCATTCAATAAAATAGATTCTTAAATGAATCTCGCACGCGATAGTGGTTCTTCTTCGTATAATTTTTTAATTCTTGACTACGCCAACCTAGTAATATATCGTTGATTGTGCGCGAAATTTTCTGCAAAAGGTAGCTGCTTAAAACGTTAAAGATTATACACTTACCACCTTGGCGTTCTCTGCGCTCTGCATTAAAGCATCACTAGATCAACTGGTTGCATTAGTGTTTCTTTTGACTGCGAGTTTTACTAACAATCACATAGCCTTTCCACTGTGCGGATGTTTTTTAGAATGCATAAACTCATTAGTTTTTATTTAAAAGACAACAAATATATCACATTAAAAATAAATTTAATATCTTATGACTAACCCAGCAATTGATGGAGCCAGTTTAAACTAAGCATTGTATAAAGTAGAACAAGAATTTGGTGTTTATATCAAGATCACAAATTTGCTGTAACTAAATGTTATCACCGCTCGTATAATTGAAGGTCGTTTAATTATATACCTCTAGAGAAAAACATACAATACGAAAGTTAAGGATTCCTGCAGAGTTAAATGACATGTAGGTATATATAAATAATTTTGCAAGAATACTTTAATTCCGTATTGACTGGTTTGTTAGAAAGTGCATAACGCCAAATGAAAAAACATAATGGGATTGGTGTTTATATCAAGATCACAACCTTGATTTAAATAATTGTTATCACCGCCGAAGCAACCAATGATAATTTAATTATATAAATGTTCAATTTAAAATCGCTTCCTCAGGTAGCACGGTGTATTTTCAACATTAAAAAATGCTTGGTTAATATTGACAAATATATGTACATAATGTATTAGGCCTTTATATCAAGATTGCCACCTTGATTGAAGTAATAAGCGTGGTGTCTGTGCCTGTGTAGATTGGAAATGGCTGGTGGTAATTTTAGGTCTAAGGAGATGTCATATGGGCTCCATTTGAGGGAAAGTCTAACCAGAAAATATATTAGTAAATATACGACTGGACATTGTGTAGCGTGCGGCAGGATGGCTCAGTGTTTACAGTCACAGACTCCAAAGCAGTCATACCCAGATTCGAGCCCTGCCCATAGCATATTCTTTACAGTATTTGATGAGTTTCTTATTACGACAAAACCGGTCTGCTGGATGCATTGCATTTTCTACATTATACAAATCTAGGCATATATGGACATATATATATATATATATATATATATATATATATATATATATATAAAGTATGGGATTGGTATTTATGTTAAGATCTCAAACTTGATTTAAATAGCTATTTTCAGTTGTCTGTTTTATATTGCTACATCGGGGATGGCTGCTTAATACTTATTTGAATGCGATTCTTACGTAAATTAGATTTTCTTAATCGGAAAATTTCATACAATGTGCATTTCCCATGGCGCATGGATTAAGTTACATAACACTGAAACAATTGCTTGATGGTATTATCCCTGCCACAAGCTATTCTGTGCAACAATTTCGACAAAACCATTTTGCAAACAATTAATCAGATAAATTAATTAATACTACTAGATGTTGCCATTTCTTATTTGTGCATGAAATAAATATGTGGGTTAACATTTGGCATTATTAAGTATTTAATTTTCAACTTCAATATCTTAGATGCCTACATTATTATTTCTCGAATTGTGTCACTTGTCACGTTAAACGTTTCCACGTTTAACAATTGGTTGGAGTCCAATTGCATTTCATAATTTATAATAGGAAAAGTACGACTAATCAGACACGAAAAAATGAAATGAGGTTAACATCGAGACAAACGTGCAGGTGAAACAGTTAAGCCTATTTATAATTTCAGTGAAACAAATGCAACAATATCTAATAATTTTGGTACAACGATTTAGAAATGATAATTCACCCGAATATTTCAAACTGTGTGAAACAAAAACCAGTTTAAATAATAAGCTAATGTGCTTACCTGAAGTAGGTTATAAACTCTAGAATTAAAATAAGAAATAATTAAAGAGGAAAAGTTTAAAACATTAGAAATCAACAGAAATATGAATTAATAATTTGCATTATGTGACTCTAAAATTAATCAAAGAAAAGCAATTACGAATCGAAAAATACTTGGCAAATATCAGTCCTATTATATAAATACATTTGCCAGTATAATCTAAGCATTTTATAAAATGAAATTCATCCAGTATATCGGTTTCGTCCTTATTAGAATTCTTCACTTACTGTCCGGATTTATCGCGAACAAGGCTCGAACCTGGGCACGTCACGCATAATTTTCTGTCATACTCTAACGCATGTTTTTGGTTAGCCTTTCCTTCAGTTGGAGCCTATGTGACATCCTATAGACCTATAATTCCAACAACCAGCTCCCAATATCTCATTACATAACATACACCACACTATCTGGGAAGTGGTATTGAACTGAACATTTATGTAATTAAATTAATTAATAATTATATATATATATATATATATATATATATATATATATATGTTAGTATAAACTAAGCTTTGTACAATGTATAAAGGATAATTCGTCCAGTAGATCAGTTTCGTCCTCATCAGAAACTGTTTACGTACTGGCCAGAATTTGCCGCAAAGAAGGCGCGAACCTGGGCATATATGATTCGGAGTCTGTTGATATAACCTCAAAGCCACCCTTCAGTGTCTATTGTTCATATTCAAGTATGTATTAGATTTTGCGAACCTAGTAACAAATTAGTTCAGTTGTGACCAGAAGGATAAACCAAAGGCAGTATGAACGGAAAGTATAATCTCATGCACATTCGTTTCGTGCTTACTGGCGACTCATCAGTAGGAGCCGGTATTACGCCCTTTAACCACTATATATTTGGTCGAAGAATGTGGAATAATAGGTTTATCCTTCTGGTCACAACTGAACTAATTTGTTACTAGGTTCGCAAAACCTAATACATACTTGCATATATATTAGTTCGTCGCAACAAACAGTATTTAACTGTAATATTGTGCATATTGTTATGCAATCCGCACGCCCTGCACTGTTACAACGGTGACAAAATGAAACAATTACAAAGCGGAACGAGACAGAGATAGAGAGAGTGAGAAAAAGAGTGCGAGCAAGAGAATTAGAAGCGTTTAAATGGAAGAAATACATAAAAATTGGATAATTAGTATCCTTCGTAAGAGGAACTCTCATTTGATAAATGCTTTGGATAGATAAAATGCTAAATTGGATGATTTCATCGCAAACCGTTAAATACACTTTGTTGCGGAGACCTAATGTATATGCAAGTATGTATTAGGCGTTGCGAACCTAGTAACAAATTAGTTCAGTTGTGACCATGAGGATAAACCAAAGGCAGCATGAACGAAAAGTATAATCTCATGAACATTCGTTTCGTGCTTCCTGGCGACTCATCAGTAAGAGCCGGTATTACGCCCTTTAACCACTATATATTTTGGTGAAAAATGTGGGATAATAGGACGGTACAATCTCCTAGACGAATTTGTAAACCTGCAGGAGTAAAGTAACATAATATCAAGTCTTCAACAATGCGAATTCAATGCTAACTCACACTATATAATATATATACCGATTCTGTAAAGGATAATAACACTATGACTATTGTGTCAGTAACCGATACCAACATTATTTTACCGAAAAGGTACATGGTACCTACATGATAGATATCAATATATGCCTATAGTTCACCGAAATTGATAATTACATCTATTTATGAACACCTGTTACTCAAGTAAATCCTTACACTCTGGCGTTGATAGACTTTATAACATGTTATATTTACTACTGCAGGTTTACAAATACGTATAGAAGTTGTACCATCCTATTATCCCACATTCTTACCCAAATATATAGTGGTTAAAGGGCGTAATACCGGCTCCTACTGATGAGTCGCCAGTAAGCACGAAACGAATGTGCATGAGATTATACTTTCCGTTCATGCTGCCTTCGGTTTATCCTTCTGGTCACAACTGAACTAATTTGTTACTAGGTTCGCAACACCTAATACATACTTGCATATATATTAGTTCTCCGCAACAAACAGTATTTAACTGGAATATATTGAACTGAATGATGTTATGCTTATCGCGAAATGTGATAACTGATATCGATCAAGACCAGAGTGTATGGATTTACTGGAGTTAGAGGTGTTCCGAAATAGTTGTAATTCTCAATTTCGGTGAACTACAGCATACATTGATATCTATCATGTAGGTACCATGTAACTTTTCGGTACTATAATGTTGGTATCGGTTACTGACACAATAGTCATAGTTTTATTATCCTTTACAGAATCGGTATATATATTATATAGTGTGAGTTAGCGTTGAATTCGCATTGTCGAAGTCTTTATACGATGTTAGCTTCACTACTGCAGGTTTACACATTCGTCTAGGAGATTGTACTATCCTATTATCACACATTTTTCACTCAAATATATAGTGGTTAAAGGGTGTAATACCGGCTCTTACTGATGAGTCGCCAGGAAGCACGAAATGAATGTGCATGAGATTATACTTCCGTTCATGCTGACTTTGTTTTATCCTTCTAGTCACAACTGAACTAATTTGTTACTAGATTCACAACAACAAATACATACTTGAATATCGCAAACCAACCTAGTTAGCGAATTGTAGAAACCAAGAAAGTTAAGATAATAAAATTAAAACAAGGCTAAGGCGCAATCATATGAAGCTCTTCTTGGTCTACTCTCTACCTGATATTTTCTATTTTATGTCG
>JAQBSW010001361.1:0-52500 GCA_029291075.1 Eudiplozoon nipponicum | reverse complement strand
ATTTGTGGCAAATCTACATGAATTTTATTTTCGTGACTGCATAGAGTTGGTTTAGCTTACATTTCCATTCATGTGTAATGTATACGAGACCACCAGGAGAGAGAGCCATATATTTGAATTTCAGTGCCTTATTTATACTTTGCGGCTTGACTTTAGTTAGATAGTTTCTAGTTATGCTCAAGTGTTGATCGTGGAAGTTGCATCGCGTCAGTAAATGTGGCTTACTTGAATATTAATTTTTTATGCGAATAGATGTAAAAGTTGAACTGGTACTTATCTCATATATACAAACTTAATTTAAAGAAATTATTGCTAAGATATATTACATGCATAAATTATTTAACGATCGTATTTTGAAAAATAAATATAAATTTTGTAAGAGAGGAGATACAAGTGGAATTGAAATTATTCAAACCATGGTGGAGTCCTCGTTCATTTCTCGTAGCGCGAATTCCAATTTCTTCAATTTATTTACTAAGTATGTCTTTCATTTTAGCATTAAGTCAAAGGACACTATATGTGCCATCATACGGAGGGTGTTAAACATTTATATTTCGGCTCAGCCTAATTAAACAATTAAATTTACCAGCCAGCAAATCCTATTCAGCCCCATTTTGTTGTGTCTTTTCCGTTCAATGTTTATTATTTTACAATGTGTACTTTCTGAGAAGGCTAAGTACGCATCTTGTGCTTGCCTGTCTGTGAGGTTAGTCTGGAGAATTCCTGGAACCATACAAGTTCAACAAAAAATATTGTGGCTGGGCACAATTCCTCGTGGTATTTTTAACACTATCGCACCACGCGGTGTTCTCTGCAATCAACCACTGATTGAATTGGAAACAATCTGTGAATATCTGGTAAGATAAATTTATCAGAGAAGAGGCCTGTCTAACTTGGCCTTATTAGTGCTGGCTTTGCTGAGGCCAAACGGGCGTAAAGCCATGATCTCTGCTTACATTTGCATAGTTCTATGCTTAATATGAACCAAATTATTGGAAACACGCAAATGCTTGTTGATATATCGCAGATTCGAAACCAAAAATAACTATTAGATTGGAGGTTAATTAAGTTCTGTCAAGAATTGTTAAATAACTAAACGTTAGTTTCTCATAGGCATTGTATGCTTTACAGAATATGTTTTCATTGCATTCTGTCAATGTACAGTAGGCTTAAATGCCGTACTTGTTGGTAGTTTCGGAATATCGTGTTACAGTTTATAGACAAAATTTGCTTGAGTTTCGAAGAACTCGGCAAGTTTAACGCCTATGTAGAAAAAAGATTATAATTTCGATAGATTCTCTAACCAATCTTTCCATCTTGTTACAATTACATATCGTTGTGTCTAAAATCATCCAAGCTAATAGCGTGCCCGGTCTCCACAGCATGACGGACAGGATCAGATTTAAAAAAATGAATCTATCGAAATTAATTTTTGAGATGACGTTATGATTGAAATATTTGTCGAAAAATCGTAAGGTTTTATTTAGAATACAGCATTAGCTAATAGTTGGAAAAGATGATTGCATGAATCAGAATCTGAGGCTAGCTAAAATGAAAAATTAATAACATCGGATTAAGACTGGCTTAGTAGTGGGCTTATTATATAATTAATGGTTACTCAATTATCGATAATATAGTCCTTCCAATTTCACCCTTTAACTGTTCGTTAATTTTTAACTTTTTGTGAGTTGAACGCTTATAAAATGGCTACTGTCTTCTTTCGTTAAATAATATTCAAAATTTTCTTGTCCAACCATTACCTATTTTATATCTTATTTAAGCTTAATACTTTGTTGAATAGGAATTTTTTGTCCTGTCCCAACCCCATCTATTGAGATCATTTTGGTACTACAGTATTTCAAACGCTAGGAATAAAAATGTAGTCTGACGCGTGCAAATGGTTTATTTATGTCTATTGACAGGCAGTTTCATTTCGATGGAATTTTATGTGTACTAATCTTATTTATCTGAAGCTTTTTTCGTGATGTACACACACACAAACACACATGTGTGATGTGTGATGATAACAACTGTCATTAAATCAGCCAATCCAAAGTACCACCTGAATGATTTGTGTGAAATTTCACTTGTGCATGGCTCGTCTGATTTATAATTTCATCGCTTACCATGGCATAAGGTTATGATTGGTGTATCTGATTTATTGGGCTCCTCCGACCCGAAAATGTGACGACGACCTCAGTAACGTCATTTCACATGGTGAGTATAAAACAAATAGTCTAATGCATGTAAATGGTAAATTGATATTCAACCGTTCTGGTTTCGGTTAGTTGGGTGAACATAACAGTTATGGAAATGTACACACACGCACATATAACGCGCAACCAATGTTGGTATAAATCTTGTAAAACGTCAGTCCAATGTATAAATAATATGGCCAGAGGAAATATTACGTTTGCTTCATTAATTTGTTTTGTAAAACTGGTGATGATGGATAAATAGCGGCCAATGGACGTCGAAATTTGTTCAAGAAACAAAACAACTGGAATTCAGCCTGCGTTAGTCAAAACGCAGATCAGGTAATTTTTCTAAATCGAGTTTCGAATTTTTTTTATTCTTTTAAGAAATTTTTAGCGTGAGGTTGGAAGAACACTGTAAGTTTAACGCCTATGGAGTAAAAAAATTATAATGACTATTTAGCGATGCTGAAATCACTGTTTGTTTTGCACATGAAACGATTCCATACATCGTATCCGGAATAACAAAAGAGAGTGTAGTGTTGACCTTAACTCATATTCTTGTGCGAAAATTGTGCATTTTATGTAAGGTAGCAGTTTGACTATACCATCAATTAAGAAGGCTGTAACTGTCAACCGTATATTTTATATATAACGAAATATATGCGCGATTTAAATCTTTCATAACTAAGATAGAAGAAAATTTAATGTAAAAACGTGTTATAAATCAAATAGTGAAACCTTGTTTGTAGCTGCAAAGCATCCTACTGCGACGTAAAACTTGAACATTATGCAATATTCTTAGATACTTGCTATACGCAAAAAGATCAACTTGTTTTACGTTCTATTTGGCATTACTCGCTGCCTTAATGCGTATGTATTTTGTTTAGCAGTAAAATAGATGTGGTTGTTGAACTCTGTCGGGTTTGTCCAATTATGTATGTGTGTGTGTGTGTGTGTGGATAATTCGGTTGTTCATATTTTCACATATAAATAGCAATAACAGAGATTCAGTTTATCAATATAGCTATTTAGGGAATTAAATTTCATCCCAATTTCCGTACACAGAAAGTCAAACGGATGTGCTTAAATTGGCAGGGACTGGATGAAATTATTTACCTATTATATATATATATATATATATATATATATATATATATATATATATATAACGTTTGTGTGTTGTTAGTACAAATTATACATTGTAAAAGATAGAAAATTCAACACATCCAGTGGACCTGTTTTGTGTTTATGTGACACTCATCAAGTACTTGCCACAATTTGCGCGACTGGGAATCGAACTGGAGGGAGGTGGTTACTTCATTGTCGCAGGTTCAAGTGTACTTTTAATCGCATGAGTATGTATGCCATCGACAGCGAAAATATTTAATTTCCAGAAGACGTTTTATAACGAGCAAGTCTTCACGGCATTTCTTGTGATGCCGAACGTGCAGATGTTTAACTATGAGAGTTTGACCATATCAGTACCAACTAATAAATCTTATCGATTGGACCATAATTATGCATATTATCCAGCGTTAAGAAGCAGATGACAGGTATAAACTGCAAGCCGTACTTGGGTGTTTGTATGAAGATGTCACTTGAAGAATGTCAAAAATAGGCGACTTTGGCTGTCTACTAAAAGCCGAGCTACTTTTCACCTGTAACCATTTATTGAAAGACGCAAACGATTCGATTTGATAAACGATGTTGAAGTATTAACAGAAAACAACAAAAGTCTCTGAATGAAACCAAATAACCTTTCAAGTATTGGCCTTTTGAACAAAATTGATTATATTTATTAAATAAGCTATTTTCTGAACCCTGAACAAAAATTTAAACCTTGCCAAATCGTCAAACACAGGTCAGAGACCAGTGAAAATTCAATATGGTGTGCCATTATAGATGCATGTGAAATAATTCGAAAATGAGCAGATTTTACGAATTATAATGAAAAAACGAAATATTACATCGTCTTAAATAAACAACGTCCATTGAATTTAAATACACAGCTTGCTTTTGCACGATAATTCATAGCGCTCATAGTTCGGTTAAATCTTAATTCCGTCACATTTTCCGATGCAAAGATTGTGTTGAAAATTGATTGATGGATTCTCACTTGTCTCGTTACTCTGAAACCGACCAAAAAATATTCTTTCTGAAATTTTTCGTTACAAAACTTTTCCGAATTCTATCCGATTTTTCTGGACTTCATTTGCAATCCCATCTTCAGGGTTGACACCATATTCAGAAAAAGAAAATTGTAGAAAATGTGATATCCTTATTCAAGGCAGATCTATTTATATTTATTTTAACTCTTAAAGTTATTTCTTTGTCTACCATAATATCCTTTAAAAAACAACAGGAAGTACATAGCGAAACGTTACGAGACTACAGGATTATATAAGGTAAACTTTTTAAAGTGTCAATCTTCTCAAATAGTTACTCAACGAAATAAAATGCAGTAACTACCCGGAAACATGAGTATATACTGGAGTAATTTATCCTTGAAATGCTTGTTAAACATAAATTTAAAGGATAGGCTTCTTGCCATGGAGCGGATTAGTATGAAATAACTGCTAAATGCGACATGTAGGTAAAAATAGCCAAATTTTAAGGAGATAGATCCAACACCATTTTAGACTTAACACATTTTCTACTAAACTCGCACTACACATAAAGCAGATTTAGGCGTTCCTTAAACATGAAAAAAAAGTATTTGCGTATTTTAAAAAAAGTAAATTCCATTATTCTTTCTCGGAAATTTCAAAAAAACCACAGTTAATTGTTCATTAAATATGCATAAACTGGCGTTTAGTTTGTGTTTGGGCATCTGCATGTCTTTTTACTTTTTGTTTGTTATCGTACAACTTTTACATAACCGCCAAATTATTCTTCTTGTACTGTCATCATTTCACTTCGAAATTAGAAATACTTTAGACAAATGACGATCTACCGAGAGGAAAACGAGCTTTCTTAATATTGCTGTGCAAGAATATTTTTACAATAAAGTTATACATCAGTACACAAAATGTTTATATAATTAAACGAACATTGGTTGCGCGGGATATGTTTTTAATCAAAATTATTATGTTTCAGTTATTTTGCTTCATGTGGATACGTGATACCGTATAGGCCAACGCAGAGGTCCCATTAATCGGTTGCGGTATCTCATTTTGAGTATCAATATATCGATTTTCAAATATATTTTGAAATTGAGTCTTACGTCAGGGTTTATTTATGAATTAGAGCATAGTTCTACCTATAATATAAAACCGATCAGCTCGGCCAAGTTTTGCTGTATACATATATATTATATTTAAACACAGTATGATTTGAGATACAGTCATTATATAATTTTGACAAGATGACAAAGGAAATATTTGGTAGACGGAGGATAAACTTCGTAAACGGGCCATTATAATACAATTTACCATTTATACTTTTTCGCCTCATACAATCTTAACTGAGCTATGCTTTTCGCATACATTTATTGATGACAACTCTGTAACGGATTTTGTATCTCATAAAATTTATTTTCATCTATGCACATGGGAAGGATACTATAAATAGATATATACAATACTCCTCAGAACTCATGAATATGTACATATTAAATTTGGGCTTACATTAGATTGCAAGTTTACATTATCCGAAAACAATCTGAAGCGCATTAAAAAGTCAGAGGAACAAAAACTTACATAAAACAGATAAACAATCAATAATTGCGTGGATGGTAAAAATAACTTTAAATCAAGTATGTTTAAGTTGTTGCGAACCTAGTAACAAATTAGTTCAGTTGTGACAAGAAGGATAAACCAAAGACAGCATGAACAGAAAGTATAATCTCATGCACATTCGTTTCGTGCTCACTGGCGACTCATCAGTAGGAGCCTGTATCACGCCCTTTAACCACTATATATTTGGGTGAGGAATGTGGGATAATAGGACGGTACAATCTCCTAGACAAATGTGTAAACCTGCAGTAGTGAAGCAAACACGATTTAAAGTCTCGACAATCATCATCATCATCATCATCATCATCATGTCCAGCCACACAAAAGTCAAGTGACTAATGTTTCACTGCCATATAACCATAAGGAGTGAATAAAGTATATAAGTGAATTTAGACAAATTATTATTGAGATTTACGAGAGGGGGGGTAGAGAGAGAAGGAATACCTTGCTACTATGAGTAAATTTATGAGGATAACTCACAGAAATGAGGAAAACTAAACCTCTCCACAACACCATTATGGACAAGTTAGCGTTCGGGCAAGGCGACATCAGCAACACAGCTTCCTTCCGGATTTCACTGTATCACGTCATAAACAAACCAAATCTCGCAGCTAACTTTGCCCTACAAAGAAAAGAAAGTTACGAAGATGATTCTGCTAGACATCTGCAACAAGATCGCCACTGAGCTCGATTCGATGCTATATCGCTAAAGGTTTCTAACCAAGAACTGTAATGCGCACGATGACCCCATCCCGGCAGACGAGTGGGTCCAATACTACCCAATTTGGATGTAAGTGACTTCAATTGTTTCTGCCATGCCAAAATCTGCCCACCTTGTTTCTTACGCCAATTTGGTGCTGGATGAGAGAACAGAGCTCTATTGGGCAATCGAAATGAGGGAATACGCAAAACGTGACCGAGCCAACGAAGTTGATGGAGCCTTATTTGTTTTTCTAACGACGAGCACTTATTGCCAGATACAAAAATACGTCTACGGATGTCAACGTTAGTTATTCGTTGTTGGTTACCAACATGTGCTATACTTCTCAAACAACGATGATCGAATGCCTGTAAGCGTCTCAGATCATCAACTCTAAGAGGCCAAGTTTCACTAGCATATAGTAAGACTGCGTGTACAGATGCATTGTAAACACGACCTTTAAGGCAAAGTGAAATATTGGCGCTTCTCCATAAATGACGAAGGTTCAAGAAAGATACTCTAGCTTTCGCGATCCGTATTCTCACCTCGTCGGACATATTGCCTACGTTATTGATAGAGCTCCCAAGATATGTAAACCTGTCGACTATGTCAAGATCTTCATTCTGCAGTCGCAACGTTGGAGTGAGTGGTGGGTGATCCTGTAACAGTATCTTACATTTAGATGGTGCGAATTTCATACCGAAAGACGGAACAACGTTTGCTAATCTATTTAAGGTGGTCTGGGCAGCATGCTGATTGTCGAATAATAGTACGATATCGTCCGCATAGTCAAGATCGACTACTTTATCTCCCGGGAGAACTTCAACTCCAGCGTCCTGAATGTGTGGGAGAGTGTTGTTCATAATAGCATCGATTACAAAATTAAACAAAAATGGGGAAAGTGGACAACCTTGACGAACACCACTGCTGGTTGTAAAGTTATGCGTTAATTCGTTGTAAACCTTAACGCGACCAGAAGTATTTGTGTAGAGAGCTCGTATAATATTAACAAATTTAGTGGGCACACCGCTTTTCGACAAGATATGGAATAAAACATTGCGATCCACCGAATCAAATGCACCCTTGAAGTCTAGAAAGACGACTATTGTGGGACGGTGATATAAATGTCTCTGTTCGAGAACTTGCCTTAACGTAAAAATATTATCTATACAACCTCGTCCTGCGCGGAATCCGGCCTGTTCTTCTCTTGTATGTGATTCGCGTGAAGCGCTAAGATGACGTAGGATAATCGAAGCAAATAATCTTGATACGACCGGAGTCAAACTTTTGCTACGATGGTTATCGCACGAATTACGATTGCCTTTTTTGAAGATGGGAATGATGGTCGACTCATTCCAGTCAAGTGGTACGGTTTCCTCATTCCATATAGTATGAAAAAGTTTGGTCAACGCTCCTGAAATTATATCGCCACCATCCTTAAACAATCCCGGAAGTAAATCATCGGGGCCTGCGGCTTTGCGGCGCTTAAGAGATAGGATTGCATCGCGTACTTCTAACTCGGATGGTTCTTCGGGACTAACATTCCACACTGTTGATGCAGACATGCTTTCGGGAATCGGAACTGACGCGTGTGGCCAAGAAACTTGATCTCTAAAGTGTTCAGCCCACCTGTCAAGACGACTTATTTTATCAGTTATTAATTCATTGTTACTATCATTTATAGTTTCGCTAACTTTTAACTTTCTCGGACCTGTTGTGCGGATAAGTTGGAACAAATAGCGACTATTACCTGACGCGAAAGCTACTTCCATTTCTTCAGCCTTTCTGCTCCAAAAGTTTTCGAGATCGCCTTTTAGACTGCACTTAAGTTGGCGTCTTATATTGCGACGGGTATTATTATGAGTCGAGCCAGGTGGAATTTGGCGCCTTATTTCGAGAATCTCCATAGATTTCACAGAGAGCCAGTGATTATTTCTACGGGGGCCTATTATTCCACATACAGTAGTACATGCATTGTGCATAGTGGAACTTATCTTGGACCAAAGTGTTATTCTTTTCTTTATTGTATTGTATGAATTTAGTCAAACTCAATTCCCTTGCTTTTCTAGGTTTGATTTATAAGGTGCAAGATATTTCAATCGGGTTAAAATGTAGCGAAAATAGAAATGACCTTTATCCTGTATTGTACTGACCTGCATTTTATAAATAATGCCACGCTTGAATACACAAACTACTTATCCATTTATGTTATTTGTACGGAAAATTTGGCTTAACTCTACATTATACTGATGTGTATAGCTTTAACGCTTCTAATCCGGTGGCTTATATATTGAAACTATTTTGTATTAACTTTGTTCGAATGCTCGAATAGCTGTTATTTATTGTTCTTTTGCAAAACCAAATTCCCTGTTCAACTGTATGTCTATAGAAGTCAAACATAATACTGTCATTTTAAAGCAAATAATGTTTGAGTTAAACAATTTGGAACAATGGCAACGGTTATTCTGCTTATTTTAAATAATTTTCGATCCTGAGATAAACACCAATCTCAGTCGATGTAATATATATATATATATATATATATATATATATATATATATATATATATATAAACGTAGGCGCATTTAATGTGCGAACATTAAAACAATTTGGACAGCAAGAATCTCTTGCTCGTACGTTGGATAAATTAGAAATCGACATGTTGCATATCTGAAACCAGAATACAGGATCCTACGTGAATTACAGAACTAGTTTCACTATCCCTATTTACGCGTTATTGGCTTCGAACATCAGGTTCCACAGAGTCCTCTCAAGCCGGTAAATGGGGCGTTGGTATTGCCTTTAACGCGCGAGCTGAAGCTTGCTTAATTGAATGGATCCCTTTAAATAGTCGATTGTGTGCGGCACGTTTAAATACATCTACTAAAATCAAATCAAAAAACCGTTATCATCGTTGCCTCTTCGTTGTATCTGCATATGCTCCTACCGATTGCAGCACAGAAGAAAGTAAGGACGCTTTTTACTCCGAATTAAGCTCCTTACTAAGTAAAGCACGAAGTTCGGATATAGTCCTGGTTAAGGGTGACATGAATGCTCAAGTTGGTCGCTTAAGCAACACAGAATTTCATTTAGGTGGAAGATACACTCTAAGCTCGGCTCGCAATGATAATGGTGAACGGTTTTTGGATAGCTGCGCTGAACATAGACTATATTTAAGTAATACAAATTTCAGACGTAGTGTTAAACGTTGTGCTACATGGCGTCCTCCAGCACCCGGACAACGTTGGACTCAAATAGATCATGTAGCAATTAGTTATAGATGGCGTGGTTGCATCCAGGATTGTCGCTCTTCTTGGAACACATGTCGACTCGGACCATGCACTTATCCGTTGTAGATTTGCTCTAAAATTTTCCGGGAAAATAATTAAGAATAAACCCCAAATTGATGTAGGCAAACTCGAACAACCGTCCATCCGACAAAACTATGAAAATATTCTTAAGGCTAATCTAACTGGTCTGAATAGCGAAAATCCGAATATACTTTAGTCCAAGCTAAGTTCCACTATGCACAATGCAGGTACTACTGTATGTGGCATAGCAGGCCCCCGTAGAAATAATCAATGGCTCTCTGTAAAATCTATGGAGATAATCGAAATAAGGCGCCAAATTCCACCTGGCTCGACTGATAATAATACCCGTCGCAATATAAGACGCCAACTTAAGCGCAGTCTAAAAGGCGATCTCGAAAACCTTTGGAGCAGAAAGGCTGAAGAAATGGAAGTAGCTTTCGCGTCAGGTAACAGTCGCTGTTTGTTCCAACTTATACGCACAACAGGTCCGAGTAAGTTAAAAGTTAGCGAAACTATAAATGATAGTAACAACGAATTAATAACCGATAAAATAAGTCGTCTTGACAGGTGGGCTGAACACTTTAGAGATCAATTTTCTTGGCCACCCGCGTCAGTTCCGATTCCCGAAAGCATGTCTGCATCAACAGGGTGGAATGTTAGTCCCGAAGAACCATCCGAGTTAGAAGTACGCGATGCAATCCTATCTCTTAAGCGCTGCAAAGCCGCTGGTCCCGATGATCTGCTTCCGGGGTTGATAAAGGATGGTGGCGATATAATTTCAGGAGCGTTGACCAAACTTTTTCATACTATATGGAATGAGGAAACCGTACCACTTGATTGGAATGAGTCGACCATCATTCCCATCTTCAAAAAAGGCAATCGTAATTCTTGCGATAACCATCGTAGTATAAGTTTGACTCCGGTCGTATCAAGGTTATTTGCTTCGATTATCCTACGTCGTCTTAGCGCCTCACGTGAATCACAAACAAGAGAAGAACAGGCCGGATTCCGCGCAGGACGAGGTTGTATAGATAATATTTTTTACGTTAAGACAAGTTCTCGAACAGAGAAATTTATGTCACCGTCCCACAATAGTCGTCTTTCTAGACTTCAAGGGTGCATTTGATTCGGTGGATCGCAATGTTTTATTCCATATCTTGTCGAAAAGCGGTGTGCCCACTAAATTTGTTAATATTATACGAGCTCTCTACACAAATACTTCTGGTCGCGTTAAGGTTTACAACGAATTAACGCATAACTTTACAACCAGCAGTGGTGTTCGTCAAGGTTGTCCACTTTCCCCATTTTTGTTTAATTTTGTAATCGATGCTATTATGAACAACACTCTCTCACACATTCAGGACGCTGGAGTTGAAGTTCTCCCGAGAGATAAACTAGTCGATCTTGACTATGCGGACGATATCGTACTATTATTCGACAATCAGCATGCTGCCCAGACCACCTTAAATAGATTAGCAAACGTTGTTCCGTCTTTCGGTATGAAATTCGCACCCTCTAAGTGTCAGATACTGTTACAGGATCACCCACCACTCACTCCAACGTTGCGACTGCAGAATGAAGATCTTGACATAGTCGACAGGTTTGCTTATCTTGGGAGCTCTATCAATAACGTAGGCAATATGTCCGATGAGGTGAGAAAACGGATCGCGAAAGCTAGAGTAGCTTTCTCGAATCTTCGTCATTTATGAAGAAACGCCAATATTTCACTTTGCCTTGAAGGTCGTGCTTACAATGCATCTGTACGCGCAGTCTTACTATACGCTAGTGAAACTTGGCCTCTTAGAGTTGATGATTGGAGACGCTTACAGGCATTCGATCATCGTTGTTTGAGAAGTATAGCACATGTTGGTTACCAACAACGAATAACTAACGTTGACATCCGTAGACGTATTTTTGGATCTGACAATAAGTGCTCGTCTTTAGAAAAGCAAATAAGGCTCCATCAACTTCGTTGGCTCGGTCACGTTTTGCGTATGCCCTCATTCCGATTGCCCAATAGAGCTCTGTTCTCTCATCCAGCACCAAATTGGCGTAAGAAACAAGGTGGGCAGATTTTGACATGGCAGAAACAATTAAAGTCACTTACATCCAAATTGGGTAGTATAGGATCCACTCGTCTGCCGGGATGGGGTCCTCGTGCACATCACAGTTCTTGGTTAGAAACCCTTAGCGATATGGCAGCGAATCGAGCTCAGTGGCGATCTTGTTGCAGATGTATAGTAGAATCATCTTCGTAACTTTCTTTTCTTAGTAGGGCAAAGTTAGCTGCGAGGTTCGGTTTGTTTATGACGTGATACGGTGAAATCCGCAAGGAAGCTGTGTTGCTGATGTCGCCTTGCCCGAATGCTAACTTGGCCATAATGGTGTTGTGGAGAGGTTTAGTTTGCCTCATTTCTGTGAGTTATCCTGATAAATTTACTCATAATAGCAAGGTTTTCCTTCTCTCTCTACCCCTCTCCCTCTCTCGGAAATCTCAATAGTAATTTATCTAAATTCACTTCTATACTTTTTTTCACTCCTTATGGTTATATGGCAGTGAAACATTAGTCACTTGACTTTTGTGTGGCTGCAAATGATTATGAATGATGTCATGCTTACTGCGAAATGTGATAACTGATATCGATCAAGGCAAGAGTGTATGGATTTAATGGGGTAACAGGTATTCAGAAATTGTTGTAATTCTCGATTTCGGCGAACTATAGCATACATTGATATGCATCATGTTGGTACCATATACCGACTCGGAAATCATAGTGTTAGTACCATGTACCTTTTCGGAACTATAATGTTGGTATCGGTTACTGACACAATAGCGATAGTGTTATATAGACACAACTTCCAGTTTTATAGCGTATTTTGCTGAGATATTATATATGTAATTGTGTATTTGGTGTTGCGCATCTAGTAACAAATTAGTTCATATAGGATCCAAAGGATAAGCCAAAGACAACACGAACAATAGCTAGAATGTAATGTTTATTTAACCAGTCGCTAAGCATGACAAAACTACCGTTAGTCACACATAATATTATTTTAAACCTTCTATGATGATAACGATTGGGCACATGAAAATGATCTATGGGGGATGTGGATCAATTGGACTCTATGATCATGTAAACCTGCAGTAGTAGAGCAAACTACATATAAAGTCTTCGACAATGCGACTTCACAATCAATTCATTATAATTAATACTTACCGAACCTTTAAATATTACCAACACAACGTTTGGCGAATAGGTGGTCAGAAGTATTTTTAATTCTCTATTTTGGTGAACTTTAGCATAACCTGAAATCCTTTGTGTTGGTACTTGTTCTGACTGGGCAACTATAGTTTTCGTACCATGCATCTATTTGAACACCATAATGTTATTCTCCAGTACTGGCTAAAACAGTCATGATGTTGGTACCCTTTGTAGTTTTCAGTATATATATATATATATATATATATATATATATATATATATATATATATATATATATATATATATATATATATATAATGTGGTGGGTTTGCTTTGAAGTTGCAAAGTCGAAGACATTATATATAGTTAGCTCTACTACTGCAGGTTTTGGCACTCGTACAGGAGATTGTACCATCGAATTGTCCCAAATTCATTTATAAAATATAGTGGGAATTGGGCGTAATACCGGCTTCTACCGATGACTTGCGAGTAAGCGGGAAACAAATCTGCACATGTGATTGCGCTCTCCGTTCCTGCTGTCTTTGGCTTATCCTTCTGGTCCTATTTGCACTTATTGGTTACTAGGTGCGCAACAACTAATACATAATTATATGTATTAGGTCTCCGAAACAAGCAGTATCTAACTGTTATAAATGGAGTGTTTTGAGTGTAAGTTCAAACCTGCATGTTTCGTCTGTCTTTAATTTTTCTTTTTAACTTGACATGGTGTTATTAAGATTGTGTTTTTTTATTGCGCTCCACGCTCTTGAATGTAAGGAAAATCTTAATTACGCCATTTCACGTGGTGAGTATAATACTAGCAGTCTACATACGTCACGCGCACCTATCTAGGCAATCGTTATTTATCTATTATGAGGTTGACCAACCAGATGTATTAATGAAATATCATACTTTCCTTGTTAGTTTGTTCTTAAGACTTGTGATGAATCGTGAAACGATTAAAGATACCGACATAGAGATCCGAAATATTTGCAAAAATCGACAAACTGGGAACAATATTGTGTTAATCACAACACAGATCAGGCAATTTTGACAACCTAAGTTTTTCAAGAATTTTCGTATTCGTTTTTCCATGATATTCAACAAGCACAACAACAAGGTGGCTAATAATGATAAAACCACAATTCATATAGAATTTATTGAAACTCATATATGCGTTGCCCATTCCTTGTACTCTCACATACCTAGTATTTGACTTGACATGTTGGCTTCTTATTTGCTATGCGGTCCAATACATAATATTGTCGCAGCATCCGCCATATGTATATGCTAAACAATTAAGCTATTATTAATTGCGCGAATTATAATAATTATTCGTCAATTTATATATTCAGTTTGTGTATGCATATATGCTGTCTATACAACTGTGTGGTAGGGTTGTCTCACCTGAGAGCGTTCGCATTATGAAGTTAAAACCTGGAAAGTGAGTTTTGCATTTAACAACAGAACAAAGGTTGTATGGTAATGTTTCGAACGTCTAAACATCGGTTCGATTATGAGCAATTTAAGGTTAGTCAACGAAGAATTGATTTTTTTAAAGGAGAGTACATAGAATTTACTGAGGAATAAGGCAACGAGAACGGAATTTGTTTATAGAAGTCGGATAAATGTTCAGGTTTCGTCCTTATGAATGATAATAGTTATATTTAGCAAGTATTTAACATCCTTGATGACAAGCAGAAATTTTAATCATATCAAGGTATTGAGCATGATAAATCATTTTGTACGCAAGCAACCACAATATGCGGATAGCTCAAAATACGAGCCACAGCGGAAAAAATTGTTCTTAATAATCTTTTCCAAATTAGATGGATTTCTAAATGTTTTTCAAAACACGAAATCCCAAGAAACTAGTATTGCAGAAGCTATCATTTGCGTCATTTTCTCCCCTCAGTTAAATTCGCTAATGAATATTGTACATGACGCGATAAAAATTGGTGCTTTTGTGCGCGTCTCTACTTCAGGCTGTTTTTTTCTGTTTAAAAAATATAATCTAGGCATTCAGTATATCTAAATCCATCATTTATATTCTAAACTTGCCATTTAAATTAGCAGATATTTCAGTAAAGAGGCGAACTCTCGAAGGACTAAAGATGTAACTGTTATTTATAATACTGTTTCCTTTAAGATTATGATTGTTTTTACATGATGGATTGAAAGATGTTGTCTGATCACAACAATGCTTATTTTTGCTTCGAAATTGTTACTTTATGCATCGGATCTCTTACAATTATTCTTGTTAGCTGAGGCACTTCATTTATCGTGTATTCATTTTTGTATTGTATGAATTCCAATTCTCATTGTCTCGTAATACTTTTCGGCTATCAAAATTACCTTTATATTCTTTTTAAATATAATTTGCCTTTTTCCTCCTTTTCTTTTGTACATTGATTATTTCTGTAGGTACATGAATTTTTGTTTCGTCATGGTGCGTTGACATTGAAATGCTCAACTGACCAAGTCGCCAATGACCATTCTCGTGAGAAATTGCACGATGAATCGCTTTACCGTACTAAGGATGTGGGCAACACGTATCAGACAGTAAATTCGCATTTACCCGAAAGCAGCTCACCTGGCAAGAACTCCTCTGGCGAATTACACACAACGAATTTTCAATCAACACCACTGAAAGGTGAAAAACATCATGATGCCTCGGTGGCGGATCTCTATTGCTTACCACAACTTGTAATGATAACAGATGGACCGCTTCCGTTACGAAACGTCTTTCACCGCCAGGTTGTTCACGTTGGTGGCCGGATGACTGCTTTAGTGCGCCAGCAGTATAACGACTTAGAGGATAACTTGCTTTCCCATGCAACCACAGATATCCAGTCCATTTCAGATTACGCGTGCACAGCATGCCAAACTTGTCCTCACACAACCGATAGTAGACATGAGCATAGCTCTAAACGTTTACTGGAAACGAATGGATGGACTAACAATTCGAAACGAAAATCTTTGCTACCCAGCGGTAAAGTCGACGCATCAAAGCGACCGAGACAAACTGATGAGTTCAGTGACGAGAAAGAGCTGATTAACGGTGAGACGCACTTCTACAGCTTTCCTTGTGATACAAAAACTATTAACGAAAGCGATGAAGACGACAAAAATTTAATCAAATCAGCTAAAGATGCCAGCGTGAGGAAGTGCGATCCATGTATTTCATTGCCGAGATCTGATGCATTAAGACAGGATAGCGTTAAAAATGGCGAGAACCAGTTACCGTGTTTGGTTGAGAGTAATTTAAAGCATTCTGAAGATGATGCTTATAAGAAAGAAGAAATGAGCCGAATTAAAAACAGATTTGATACTGATGAGAGCAATAAAATTGCAATAGATGCTAATCAGAGGGCTGATGATGTAATTTTAGGACGCGCTTGCGATATGTGCGCTTGTTCAGCTTGTATACAACGACGTCTAATGCAGCATTTGTCATCCGGAATCGGTCAACTTCCCTGGTGTCAATACCACGATATTGTGACGTTGACTCGACGTGAACTGTTGCGATTTGGTCTTGGTGGGCATATTACACCCCGTAAGAGTTCTGAACCAGGTAGGTTCATTGTGTAAATTAAACTATATTTTGGGAATATTGATTATTTTACCATAAAAAGTATGCAATTGACAATCTTGTCAAGTACAGCGTATAGGAGTCTACTCAGACTAAGAGCTACATCTATATAATGTTAAATATTAAATGTTCATTTCTGTTTGGATTCTGCCATTTCATTTGTCGTCGTGCTCTGAAGGTTACTGAGGATGGCCGAAACGTGTCAGTAAGATAAACTGATAGTAATTTTTCACTGCTGTGTTCTTATTAATTGTAAACATGATTTAAATGTTTGTATCACTTTCCGCATAGTTGAATTTCACCCGAGTAAATGAAAGATTTTAGTATCTCCAAAAAAACATTGAATCAAAGATCCTAAAACTCCGCAAGAGAATACCATCACAAAATTCACGTGTTATGTAACACAAAGCCATATAAATGCATGATTGGAAAAAATTCCTAAACAAACCTTATAGAAATGTGAACGCCTCTCAAACTGCTCTGACATTACAAGTATGTATTTGGTGTCGCGAATCTAATAACAAATTAGCTCAATTGTGACCAGAAGGATAAAACAAAGGCAGCATGAACGGAAAGTATAATCTCATGCACATTCGTTTCGTGCTTACTTCCTATTATCAGTAGGAGCCGGTATTACGCCCTTTAACCACTATATATTTGGGTGAGGAATGTGGGACAATAGGACGGTACAATCTCATAGACGAATGTGTTAACCTGCAGTGGTGAAGCTAACAACATATAAAATCTTGAAATTACGACTTTCAGCTAACTCACTCTATATAATATATATACCGAGTCTGTAAAGGATACTAACACTATGGCTATTGTGTTAGTAACCGATACAAACATTATAGTACCGGAAAGGTCCATGGTACTAAGACAGTGGTTGCCGAGTCGGTACATGGTACCAACATGATGGATATCAATTTATGCTATAGTTCAACGAAATTGAGAATTACAACAATTTCTGAACACCTGTTACTCCAGTTAATCCATACACTGAACTGTTTTACTGAGATTTATATAACAGTTAAATACTGTTTGTTGCGGAGAGCTAATATCTATGCAAGTATGTATTAGGTGTTGCGAACCTAGTAACAATTTATTTTAGTTGTGACCAGAAAGATAAACCAAAGGCAGCATGAACGGAAAGTATAACCTCATTCACATTCGTTTCATGCTAACTGGCGATTCATCCGTAGGAGCCGGTATTACGCCCTGTGACCACTATATATTTTTGTGAGGAATGTGGGAAGATAGGACGGTACAGTTCTCCGCAACAAATAGTATTTAACTGTGACATTATTTTGTTACTGAAAAAGCTTCTAACGAAAACCATTAGGGCATATGTAAGTAAGGTTTTCACTAAACGGTGTGGAATATTCAGGAGAAATACAAACAATGTGACGGCATTAATAAAACTATTTCAGGCCTCGTAGGAACCAAAGCGCATCAAATGATTAACTATAATTAAGTAAAATAGCCGTGAATAGGATAACATTGACTAAAATATGATTGGTTAAAGAGTATTTTTATGCAGTTAAACTTAGCCAGAAGTTATTGACAAATTGAAAATAGCAGCAAAGGGAATGAAAACCCGACAAATTTTCCTCCTGAAATCATCTAGATTTATTTGATGTCATAGCAAAACAGAAGGGAATGAATATGATGTTCAACCAGTAAACCTGTGTTAGCCGTAAAGAAAACCATTTTCACGATGTAATATAAGGGAATTCTGTAAAGTTGCTGCTGGATACGCATACCTCAAATAGCAAAATGTATTTCTGATCGTTTGGTAGCTAATGTCGACGGGGTCCGTTTCTGTGAGATCTTTCCCCTTTGCGGCTGCTGTTTTATTAATACCCGAAACATTCTGACAACGCTTCAACAATCGTTGGAATACGGTTAAGCTACTTGCTTTTAGACGTGTAACTATGCTCGCTAGCTCAAAATATTTAAGTTAAATCTTGGACTAATTAAGATATGTAGCAAATGTAAATTTCGTAAATTTGGCTTGGATAACGCCCGAAAGCTACAAATCTTCAATATAAACATATAATTATTTTTCTTCTGTTGGTATCAATTTCATGTCTGCAAAACTGCATTTAATGATACCTTTTCACATACTAACAATAGACCAATTGTGTATTAAGACAAGAGGCAAATGAATATTTCTGAGTCTAAAAAACATTTTCATGAAACAGAAAGTTGACCAATTTCACAAGTTAAATGCGTGACTTTTAATTAGCATAATAATTTACTGTTCAATAAGCGATGTCCTCATATCATAAAACGAGTAATCGGTTTGTGGATGGTCTTGTAAATTGGCATACGGAAAAGAGGTGTATACTAAATTTGTCAGATTAAACTATGTATTGCATAATGTAGAAAAGGCAATTCATTTAGTAAAGCGGTTTCATCTTTATTGGGAAATCTTCATGTATTATCCAGACATTGCCGCGGGCAGGACTCGAACCTAGGCGCGTATGCTTCGGAATCTGTTCCTCTAATCAATGAACCACTCTGGTAACGTGGTGTCTGTTCTATATTGACAGGTTGGGGTGGTTATTTCGAACTAGGTCTTGAGAGATGCCTTATAGGCTCCATCTAAATGAAAATTATGTTTAGCTTGCGGCAGGACAGCTCTTTGGTTAAAGCAAGAGTTTTCGAAGCAGAGGTGTCCAGGTTTGAGCCCTGTCCGCGGCAAATTCATAGTTCATTATGGGGACGAAACCGGTCTACTGGATGAATTGCCTTTTCCAAATTGCACAATGCTTAATTTATACTGACAAATGTATGTTTATAATGAGATTGGTGTTTACATTAAGATCAAAACTATGATTTAAATAATCAACTTACGTAGGCCGATCGACCAGACGGTTAATTACTCGAATGAAAGAACATTGTAACTTAAATTCCTGTTTTAAATTAAATGGTGAAGACACGTCTGCAATTGCGCAACACATTCTCGGAACATCGCACGTATGTTCTCCAGACATAGCATTCAAAATAATTACTAAATACAATAAAAAAGGAGCTAGCTACATACGAAGTCTTATGGATAAACAAATTGCAGCCGGATTTATGTAAGCAGAAGAAGCATGTTCAGGCATTGAGCTTGAACTGGATGTGACACACGCAATTGATTGGTTTCCGTTTTTCACACTCTCTCTATGTTCACATATTTCTATTTTGTTTTGCTTTCCAATTTATATATAAAGATATGTTCATTATTAGATACTTGAGGAGATAATGAGAAAGAAATGTTTCTTGTAACCGATAAAATTTCTTTTTGTTTTGAACATAGGAAGGGTACAATGAATTTAAATAATTGTGTTCACCACCCGCGCAACCATTATTGGTTTAATCATATGAAAGCATTCAGACTGGTACATATTTGTATGGATGAAAAAAACTGGCATATATGCAAACACGTATAATCAAATGAAGCTATCGGTCATGTATCATTTGCTGTGAAGCGCAAGTATAAATGCAATGGTGTATTGGGTGTTGAGCATCTAGTAAAATACTGTTTGTTGCGAAGAACTAACATATATACAAGTATGTATTAGGTGTTGCGAATCTAGTAACAAATTAGTTGAGTTGTGACCAGAAGGATAAACCAAAGACAGTATGAATTTGGGATAATAGGACAAATTAGTTCAATTAGGACTAGAGTGATAAATCGAAGTCAATATGAACTAAAGATATAATCTCATGTGCATATGAAATTCGTGCTAACTGGCTCATCGATAGGAGCCGGAAATACGCATAAATCTATTCTTAAACGAAATACTGGAGAGTGTGGATGTGTGGGGCCAATGCAAATGTGTTGCTCTAGATTATGACCATATAGAAGCTGTGCGTACGACGTGCATACACCTGCTTAAATTAAATAGAGACGGTGTCACTCGAAGTCTTCTACTTCTTAATGCTAATACAATAGCATTAAATACTTTCTTATTTCAAGTCAGCAAATTTTCTTTAAATTAAAACTATCATTAACCACATAGAAGATCATTTCATAATGAGTTCTCTTAAAATTTTCTGCTATAAACTGCGCAACACAGGCATTGTCTTTAGCAGTAAACTCACGATTTACACAAATTTTAAGCTTAACAGGTGAGTTGAATTTCGTTTTGCTGCTCAGCAGGCAGTATTTGTGTTATCCTTTAAGTAATCGACTTTGGAATATAATTGCAGATTGACAATAGTTCAATCAACATTTCTAGCCTTTAGCTTAACTTCAATCCCGTGTAACTTAATTAGTCGCAAAACAAAGAAAAATTGCAGTCGTGCGTGCCTGTACATGTCTTTTCACCTTGACTGATAATCATCAGATCGCGAAAGGGATCAAACCGCAATTTTTAATATAAGTTGTGGAAAACCAACGATCGTCTCGCATACATTATACTTACCTGAATTTAATATGTTGCTATGAGCATAAAATATTGCATCCTTCACCATATATATATATATATATATATATATATATATATATATATATATATATATATATATATATATATATATATAGCGAGGTTGGTGATAATAGACGTTTAAATTTTGTTTGTGGAGCTGAAATAATCAGCAACGAATTTGAATTCAGGCAGTCACATAACATTACAAAGCTACGGCTTATCGTATATACTGATGCGTCTCGATCTTCCATAGCCATCTTCAAGATACGACGACAAACAGTCTAACAGGTATAAAAGCACAATTTTTATATAAGATATAGGAAATCAGATATGCAAATTTCACTCCTAGTAGACTCGCATACACCGTATATCAATAAAAAAATCAGCTGCAGTATTCCTATGCAGTCACTAACGTCACATATTGTAGCTTTCGCTAGACGCATTTAAATTTGAAGTTTAGAGAATCATGAGAAATCGTTCTAAACAGGTTTTCGGAAGTAAAATAAAAAACAATCTTATTTAACTTAACCAGTTACACAACAGGGGGATACTACATTTAGCTACTAGCACTGGCGCATTAAAACACTCGAGGGTCATCATCAGAACGTGAATAAAAGCAGACTAATCAAAATCAAACATAAACCTGTAAATAAGAAATGTAAAATTAAAGTGACATAAAGACAGGAGGAAGATATTCAAAACAACGGATATACGTAAAATTATATATATATATATATATATATATATATATATATATATATATAATATCAGTATAAACTAAGCATTGCACAAAGGTAGCAGAAGAATTTAATCGTGTAGACGGATCGCGTACTTATTGAAAACTCGTCCAACACTTGTCAGAATTTGCCGCGACCGGGGTTCGAATCGATGTCAATTTGCTCTTTGCGCTCAGACTACTGTGTTTTCCTCGTCGTAAACTGCACGCAATTTTCAGAAATTCCAAATAATACCTTTGGTTATCACTTTCTTTAGGTTGAACATATTTGCCCACTTTTCGATCTAAAGTTCCTGCTGTATATACAAATATATTTATATATAATTGCTAAAATAACGGAAAAACATGCGAACAAAAACAGATGTGCGTAGATATCTGTTTTTTTAAAGCAGAACACTGGAGAGCATTGACCTGCGATACATGTACAACAGTGTAGATCTAGGGCACTAGCGAATTGTTTCCGCTTCTCTTTGGAAACGATTGCACGGTTGTTATCGCTTTCTGCATTTCTGTTTAGCTATCTGCTTTATAAAATCCAACTGTTACTTTCTTGAATTTGTCGACAGATACAAAAGGAAACCAATGTGCAATTCAGGGTACGTTAGGTAGGCCATTGTCTATTTCTGACAATTGTTCATCCGCCGCGGCGCAGGCACACACAGCAACATGGCAGACGGCAACCACACCACTAGAACCATTTGAAGAGAAGAATATAACACGGCCTCAGTATTCGGATGCGAAGTCGCAAGTCAACACCGATTTAGAAATTCCAATTTCAAATCGTGAAAGTGGTGTGATGGAGCAGACTGGAGAAGGCGATTTTTCACTGAAGGAACCGTCGAGTGATACCGACTTAAGAGTTCTGGAGCAGGCCCAGTCTGTGGTAAATTTGGCTACTGCTGCTAAAGGTTAGTTAGTCTGATGGTCGTTTGAAATTCATAATCCGTGAAGCTGTTTTGAATAAATATATTAGAGTACATGAAAACACTAAAAAAATCATAAATAGGGTGAAATTCAGATGATTGGTTGTAGCTAATCAATGTTTGGTCATTTTGTCAATAAAAACATGAACCTATCATGTTTAGTAAACGAAACTTGTTTTCCATACAAAAATGGAGCAGCTTATTGGGCATTCTGCATACATTTCATCTTGATCGCTTCTGGAAGCAACGCTCATAGTTTCGTTGCTTACGTCTAGAGGCTGCGAGAAAGTCATTTTTGTCACCCTTTTACGATGCAGTCTTCTTCAACAATCTCATTTAAAATCTTCCATTCATTACCTTTAAGGATAGAATTTCAGTCTGATAGCTTTTCTTCCATATGCTTTTCGCTTTCTCGTGTGGCGCATTATCAATGGACTCTTTAAGCCTCACATCTAAGAATTTCGGACTTTACAGTATTACAATATTTCTATTAGAACTTGATTAAGCTGTGCAAATTAGACTAGATTTCAAGAGTCGTTCGATCGGTACATTCCATTGTTGTACCTTATAGTTTATAAAGGCATGGTGATTAATTTAGTTTAACCGTTTCAGCAGTACAGTGAAACTGTCTCATTGCTGAGTTTGGTCTAAGCCTTTGTCAGCTGAGCAGCACTGGCAACGAATAAATGTTGGTTTGTTTTATTAAACAACTGTTTTAATTACGACCATCATCGAATTTAGTCGATGAATAAGCTTCGGAACTGCTTTTTAATGATGTTCATGTTTTCACTTTTGACAGGTTATAAAATCGATTTAGATAATATGCTAATATAGCAGCCTAGCTTTCGCGTAACACAACACTTATCTTCGCGATATCCATACTATTTAGGAGACTTTCGGAATGGCAATAATCCATAGGAAACTAGTGTCAAGCATTATTCAGTGGCGGGTCTTTACAATTTCTGCATTATAGGCATTGACTACGGTTTGCGTTATTGCGCAAGACTAGTTGATCTCCATTTAGGCGATGTTAGTCTACGCTATACACGACGTTGCTGTAGCTCCTACGAAGAATACAATATCGAAAATTGTTGCCAGCTAGCAATGTATTAATATACCAGCGCCACCTAGTTTGGGCTGATCAATGCGGAAAAATTTCCATCGTAACCTAATTTTGATGTCAATGGGTAGTAATAATACATTTATGCCAAATAATAGTCGGCGCCTTTCACACTCCTACTTTTATCGATGCGACAAACAAATCAAACAAATTGAATTGCCCGTTCCGTGGGGGAATACCAAACTATACACTATAGGCCCGATGGTGTTTACAATTATTTTTATGAAGAAATGGAGCACATTTTATTATTAAAATAAGCTTCATTATGCAAATTAAAAAATAAATCGTGTAGTGAAGCATTTATTTACTATAAAGCAGGTATAGACATAACAAATTAAAAAAAGCCATTTCCTTCTCGCTAGATCCTAATTAGACTGCATATAAGGTATTTCATATATTTCAGTTAAATACTGTTTGTTGCGGAGAATTAATATATATGCAAGTATGTATTAGGTGTTGCGAACCTAGTAACAAATTAGTTCAGTTGTGACCAGAAGGATAAACCAAAGGCAGCATGAACGGAAAGTATAATCTCATGCACATTCGTTTCGTGCTTACTGGCGACTCATCATTAGGAGCCGGTATTACGCCCTTTAACCACTATATATTTGGTAGAAGAATGTGGAATAATAGGACGGTAAAATCTCCTAGACGAATGCGTAAACCTGTAATAGTGAAGCTAACATAATCTAAAGTCAACGACAATACGACTTCAATGCTAACTCACACTATATAATATATATACCGAGCCTGTAAAGGATACTAACACTATGGCTATTGTGTTAGTAACCGAAACCAACATTATTGCACCGAAAAGGTACATGGTACTAACACTATGGTTTCCGAGTCGGTACATGATACCAAGCTGATGGATATCAATTTATGCTATAGTTCACCGAAATTGAGAATTACAACAATTTCTGAACACCTGTTCCTCCAGTAAATCCATACACCCAGGCCTTGATCGATATCAGTTATCACATTTCGCGGTAAGCTTGACATCATTAAATTCAATATATAACAGTTAAATACTCGCTGTTACGGAGAACTAAGATCTATGCAAGTATGTATTAGGTGTTGCGAACCTAGTAACAAATTATTTCAGTTGTGACCAGAAGGATAAACCAAGGGCAGCATGAACGGAAAGTATAATCTCATGCACATTCCTTTTGTGCTTACTGGCGACTCATCAGTAGGAGCCAGTATTACGCCCTATATTTATTTGGGAAGATAAAGATGGATTAAGTTGTATTACAAGAAAAGTACAGGCAACATGAAACGCACATGCTGTGACACGTACACGCACACGCACAAAAAATCACTTTATATTCAGATCATGTACGAACTTCTTTTGTTTATATATTTGAGGAATAATGATATTGTAAATATTAGGTTTCGCCGCGCGTAAACTCGTCTTCGAGTTCGACTTTTTTTTAATAAACAGGAAGAAGTCTTTTAAACGACATATTTCATTGCGCAGCGCTGTCATCTTTAAAGTTGTTTCCGCAGTAGTCTGTTTCAGGACAATTGATAGCACTAATAAGACGGAAAATCCTGATTTCTTTACATTTACAAATGCACGGCTTGTCTTTTGTGTTGATTGATGTTCCCGTCACTTTGAAACCGTTTACAAATACATTGTCCGAAAAAATATTTCTAATTAGGAAGATAAAACACATTACTTTAAATCAAGTTTGTATTTAACCAGTCATCTAACATTGATTTCCATATTTATTAAATGCGGTTTGATTCTCGATAGTCAGTATGCCGTCGTACTCTGATGATGATCATGGAAGGTCGAAACGCGTCAGTGCGTTGCGGCTGGCGGTAGTTTTGTTATGTTGTTCGACGACTGGTTAAATACAATGGGATTGGTGTTTACTTCAAGCTCGCAAACTTGATTTAAAGAATTGTTACCACCACCCGCGCAATCAATTATTGTTTAAATTGTATTGCCTATATATGTATATGTGGCGAAAGCTGCAAACAGTTCATGTTCGTGACTGCATAGAAATTGTGCAGCCGACATTTCCAGTCAAGTTCAATGTATGCGAGACTGCCAGAGGTGAGAGCCGCATATCTAAATTGATTTCCATATATATTCAATGCGGTTTGATCCTCGATAGTCAGTTTGCCGTCGTACTCTGATGATGATCATGGAAGGTCGAAACGCGTCAGTGCGTTGCGGCTGGCGGTAGTTTTGTTATGTTGTTCGACGACTGGTTAAATACAATGGGATTGGTGTTTACTTCAAGCTCGCAAACTTGATTTAAAGAATTGTTACCACCACCCGCGCAATCAATTATTGTTAAATTGTATTGCCTATATATGTATATTTGGCGAAAGCTGACAAACAGTTAATGTTCGTGACTGCATAGAAATTGTGCAGCCGACATTTCCAGTCAAGTTCAATGTATGCGAGACTTCTAGAGGTGAGAGCCGCATATCTAACATTGATTTCCATATATATTCAATGCGGTTTGATCCTCGATAGTCAGTTTGCCGTCGTACTTTGATGATGATCATGGAAGGTTGAAACGCGTCAGTGCGTTGCGGCTGGCGGTAGTTTTGTTATGTTGTTCGATGACTGGTTAAATACAATGGGATTGGTGTTTACTTCAAGCTCGCAAACTTGATTTAAAGAATTGTTACCACCACCCGCGCAATCAATTATTGTACGATAAAACACATTCCTAATTAGAAATATACTGTGTAATATTCGAAGGCAATGGACACACACACACACACACACACAATATATATATATATATATATATATATATATATATATATATAATTTAAGTTTTGTAAAAGTATTACCATAGGTACATTTATTCTTTTATGATTTTTGCGGATTTACTTTTGATTTATTTATTGTGTGCAAGGCTGATTTTGAAACCAATTAGTATTTATTCGCGGTAGTCTTGCGAAGTGGTGTCTGTTTAATCAAGTATTAACTTTTTGATGTGTGTATTTATGTTGTTAGGGTTGATTAGCATTGTTTATAATATTTATGTCAGGAATCTTGTACTGTTCTATCGATTTTTGGACGAAGAAATATTAAGTTGGTGTAAACGATGCTTCTTTCTAAGTGTCTTTAATGATTTTTAATTGTCCAATGAGATTTCGTGGCGTATTTTGCCAAATGGCCACATACACATTGGTGATATTCTTGACAGAATGCGACGGTTTGAACAAAAAATCCAATCTCATGTACACGTGTTTCGTGTTTACTGGTAAATCATTTTAAGGATTTAGCATACATCAAAAATCAACAAGAGCATTGGTCCAGTAATGTGGGACTGTTGACAGCCGCAATTTCCTCGGATATCTGTTTAGCTTGGGGTCTAGATAAGGCTCCTACTGGCGGGTGGCCTGTAATCACGAAACATGTATTTAAAAGAAATCGTGCCTATTGTTCATATATACGAGTCATATCCTTCTTGTTCTATTTGATCTAACTTGATATATGTTATGCAACGTCCAATAAATAATTTCTTTATATTCAAATATTTTAGATTAGAATATTCTATTGACACTTCTATGGCCTTTTACTTTATATTTGTAACTAGGTGTGGTCCTATTCCTCGCATCGGGCGTGTATGCTTGGATTGTTCTGTATAAAAATAGTAGGGTGTGGTTGCTTGAAATATGAAACAAATTATGAGATGGATGTCGGGGATTAGTGAGAAATCAAACACCATGACAATATTTATATGTTTTATCTAAATTCTGCTACTAAATCTATTTATTCAAAGATTAATAATATATATTTGGTAAACATGTAGAATTATATATATATATATATATATATATATATTTATATATAATATGCAATTTTGATCATCGGTGTATCTTCGACTATCTTTCTACTAGCATGAAAATAATGTAAAAATTCAAAATATATTTGAAAACTTAGACCCTCTTATCACAGGTACAAATTGATCAGTTTAATTATATTAATATACGCGCTGACGCATTTCGCCTTTCTATGTTCATTATAAAAGCATGTCGATTGGATTGTTACGCAGCACGACTACGCAACCTTGATTTGATTTATATTTGTTGCCGACGGCGCGACAATTCGTTAATTATTTATATTACGTTTATCAATGGAAGAAAGCTATATAAGAAACGATCATTGTATATACTGGATTGCGGAGAAATAATATATATATATATATATATATATATATATATATATATATATATATATATATATATATATAGTTTTGTGCAAGTAATTGCGTTTCTACTAACAAGTCAGTTAAAATTGGACCGGAATGATGTACCAAAGTCAGCACGAACAAAAGTCGTAATCTTACTTTGACATGCGTTACGCACCAGATGGGAACCTAAACCACGTATTTGTTCGATAGCACAAAGCCTTCGGAAACGCGAATGGCAGTTGAATTGCTAAAGCTTTTATGTAAAGTTAACTACTAATGATTAAGTATACAATACCACATTTCCTGGACAAGTATAGGGTGGAATTGGAGCGTAGTTCAACAGTTTACATGAAACGCATGTATAAATTACATAACAAGTGTTGTTAATATAGATTAGGCATATCATTCTAATCCTATATGAAACTAACGTGATAGATACGCTAAACCTAATACATAAATTTAGCTCTTTGTAACCAATATTATAACAGTAATTAAAGTCTGCATTAACGTCTCCTCTGATTTTACTGCTTAGCTTGGATACATTTTTTCATACACTGCATGCACACTTGCATTTCTGTTTTGTTATACGAGTAGAATCTTCTGCACTGAGTGCACTTTATAGAACAGGGTTGTGTTTAAATACAATTGTTTTCTTGAAGCGCTTTACTATAATTTCTAATTTTTGCAATAAAATTGGCTAATTATATGAAGGTTGCAATCTTGATATAAACACATATTCCATTATGTGCATACATTTGTGAGTATAATTTAAGCATTGTATATCGTCGGAAAGGCATTTCATCAAGTAGACAGGTTACTTCCTTATTGGTAATTCATCACATACGTTCCAGAAAACGCCCGGGCAATTCTAAGCAAGTCTGCTTCGGAGTCTGTTGCTCTAACCACTGAGCCACCCTGGTAGCCTGGAGTTTGTACTGTAATATAGATCATCGGATTCGGCAGCAAGAGTGTATTTGGTGTTGCACATAAAGTAACAAACTAGTTCAAATATGATCAGAAGGATAAACCATAGACCGTATGAACGGAACGTATAGTCCCGTGCACATTCGTTTCGCCGTCCAATTTTCTCACATTCCACTTCCAAATATATAGTAATACCGGCTCCTACTGATGAGTCGCAAGTAAGCTCGAAACGAATGTGCACGAGATTTTACGTTCCGTTCATGCTGAATTTGATATATCCTACTCGTAATATTTGAACTAATTTGTTACTAGCTGCGCAACACCTAATACACAATTGAATATATATTAGTTCTCCGCAGACATGCTTAGGTTCGAGCGCTGTCCGCCACAAATTCTGGATAGTACGTGATGACCCAATAAGGACGAAACCGGTTCACTGGATGAATTGCTTTTTCTACAGTATAAAATACCCAGTTTATACAGACAAATATATGTACATTATGGGATAAATGATTATATCAAAATCCAAAACTTGATATAATTAATTTTTATAACCGCCCGCGCAACCAATGCTCATTTAATTATATAATTGTTTATTTTGCTGTATTCTAACACACGTGCACTTGAACCATTCGTCAGTGGTCCAATTGAAGTTGATTGGCTATTTAAAATCGTGGTTTGTTTATGTAAATTCTATTTAAACAATAGCATCAATTACCTAATGCGCACCATCTATCCAAATAAAGCCACCTGATTTCCGTATTTATCAATACATATTTATGCTTTTGTATCGAACTGAACAGTGCTCGGTCTCCATAAGCGCGTAGGCCGAATTAACTGCGATGCAGATCTAACATCGATACCAGTATGTGATCTTACCAACTCAGAATCGCAATGCAAGGAAGATAGTGATTTTAGAATATATGAAACAAGCAGAACCACAGAGAGAAATCGATCTAATAATAAACATGAGCTCGCTAACGCTAGCAATGATGATGACGGTGATGATAATAGTAAATTAATTATTGCTGCTACTGCTGACACTGCCGCTTATGATGACGAAACTGCCGCCAACCAAATGACAGTGGACGAGGTGGTTGAAAGAATCGCTGATGTAGTCCGTGCACTCATAGAACGCGGTACGTACTTACAAACGAGCAGTTCCTGTAATTTATGTACACAAAATTTAAAATTTAATAATGTTTTATTTTTTTGCTTAATTACTCGTCCAAATTTCTTATAAAGTTTCAAGTTATTTTATTTTGAATTTGGATGATTGGCCATGTTTATTGTATAAGCACAGATATGCTTATTCATCGCGACTAAAATAAAGAAATACGGTATGTGCAATTGGACAATGTCATAATTGCCCCGAAAATGATATAATTGAGGCATATGTTATAGAAGCCGGATTGCAGATTGACTATTAACCTAAATTTAATAGGAAGGTCACATTGGTTATAACATTTAAAGCTCATTTGCATATAATAAAATATTTAAATTACAATCAATATCGATTTCAGTTTTTCCTTTATATATATGCGTAGTCGCGCGCGTGTGTGTTCGGAATAGTGGTTCAGTGGTTAGAGTTACAGACCCCGAAGCAGACGTGCCTAAGACCGAGTCCTATTCTTGGAAAATTCAGGAGATTACTTAACGAGTTACAAATGACAAAACTGGTGTATTGGATGAATTGCTTAGTTTATACTGAAAAAAATATAATGTGATTGGCGTTAATATCAAAACCGCAACCATGCCATAAATAAAGAGGAAAAAGTTTAGCATATAAGCGAAGACTGTATTTAGTACGTGGCTTGAATGGCGCAATGAAAGGTTTGAAGACTCCAAAGCAAATGTTCACGAATCAAGCCCTATTCGCGGAATTTCTGGTAAATACTTGTTGCGCTGTATCTGAAACTTTAGACGATATTAGGTTTATACTGAAAAATTTTTTGTATATATATATACATATATACATACATAACAAAATATATATATATATATATATATATATATATATATATTGTTTTATATTTTAACACGAAACAAAAAGGCTTCATCAGTTGTATTTGTTATTTTCTGATGTTATAGAGACAAAATGTATTTACATAATCAAACCCTGCCAATATACTTTAATTAATAATAGATAAATGGGAATGCTTCGATAGATATTTGTACAATACGGCAGTCTTGTCGATAATTGAACACATTTAAGATCAAAAAGCATACAGACGAATAATAAAGAATTGCCATGTTCATATAAGCATGTTCGCTTGCAAAGTTAATCAATTATTAACTTTTGCAATCGAAATTTTATAAACTTTCGTCCAGGCCTCCGCTTGATTAACTAATTCGCGTCTAGTTTTTTCAATACTTAATTTAGATATAAGGTAAGCAAATCCACATAGAATCATATATAATAGCAAAATTAACAAAAACAACATCAACACGACGACCATAAAAATAATAATAATAATAATAATAATAATAATAATAATAATATTAAAAATAATAATAATAATAATAATAATAATAATTATTATTATTATTATATTATTAATAATAATAACAGTATTATTATTATTATTGATATTAATAAAAATAATAATAATGATTATTATAATAATCATAAATAATAATATCAATAATAATAATAATAATATTAATAATAATAATAATAATAATAATATTAATAATAATATTATTATTATTATTAATAATAATAATATTTATGATAAAAATAATAATAATAATAATAATAATAATAATAATAATACTAATAATAATAATAATAATAATAATAATAATAATAATAATAATAATAATAATAATAATAATAATAATAATAATAGTAACAATAATAAAAAATGGTACTCTCTCCATATGCAAAACTAAAAAGAAATTTTACCAGTTACATGAACCGTTTCTTTGTGATATTCTTCTCCTGTATCTACAAGTGAACATATCTTTATATATAAGTTAAAAGACCAAACAAAATAGAAAATTGTAAAAAAGAAGGAAACAGCCAATGAAATGCGTGCATCATCTCCAGTTCGAGCTCAATGCCTGAACATGCTTCTTCTGCTTGCATAAATCCGGCTGCAATTTGTTTATCCATAAGGCTTCATATGTGGCTAGGTCCCTTTTGTTTTTGCATTTAGTAATTACTTTGAATGCTGCGTCTGGAGAACATACGTGCGATGTTTCGGTGATGTGTTGCGCAATAGCAGACATGTATTCACCATTTGATTTAAAACAGGCGTTTAGATAGCAATGCTCTCTCGATTAATTATTCGAATGATAAATATGGTCTAGAAATTAAGTAATTGGAATAAGCGTATTATTCAGCAAGGCACTTGGAAATGAGTACCGAACAATTAAAATGAAATTGATCGATGAACAAAATAAATATTTTCTAAACGACACGAACCGCACAAAGCCTTAATTCATTTAAAACTGAATATATCAGAACCAAACAACAAATTTAAATAGGAATGGTTGGTTTTATTTTTGTAACGAAAACCAGGATGTTGATCTATACTTCACATCGACGAATTTGGAGAGCAGGGTATGTGAGACAGAAACTCATTTGACAGTGTGCCATCTCGTCATAAAATATGCACTGAAACCTCGTGAACTATTTACTGATTCACAAATAAATTAGGAATTTGTAAAGGATACTAACACTATGGCTATTGCGTTAGTAACCGATACCAACATTGTAGTACCGAAAAGGTACATGGTACTAACACTATGGTTTCCGAGTCGGTACATGGTACCAACATGATGGATATCAATTTATGCTATAGTTCACCGAAATTGAGAATTACAACTATTTCTGAACACCTGTTACTCCAGTAAATCCATACACTCTGGCCTTGATCGATATCAGTTATCACATTTCGCGGTAAGCATGACATCATTGAATTCAATATATAACAGTTAAATACTGTTTGTTGCGGAGAACTAATATATATGCAAGTATGTATTAGGTGTTGCGAACCTAGTAACAAATTAGTTCAGTTGTGACCAGAAGGATAAACCAAAGACAGCATGAACGGAAAGTATAATCTCATGCACATTCGTTTCGTGCTTACTGGCGACTCATCAGTAGGAGCCGGTATTACGCCCTTTAACCACTATATATTTGGGTGAGGAATGTGGGATAATAGGACGGTACAATCTCCTAGACGAATGTGTAAACCTATAGTAGTGAAGCTAACATCATATAAAGTCTCGAAAATGCGACTTCCAGCTAACTCACTCTATATAATATATATACCGAGTCTGTAAAGGATACTAACACTATGGCTATTGTGTTAGTAACCGATACCAACATTGTAGTACCGAAAAGGTACATGATACTAACACTATGGTTGCCGAGTCTAATTGGTAAAGGTTTCTTCTTTGTTCCTTTTTTTGCGTGGCAAGATTGTCTACTTCTGTCAGTAATGCCATGAAATAACATTATGTTTGATGACAATATACAGCTGAGTAGGGGCATAAAATGGCTTCAAATGGAATTTTAATTAGTAGACTAAAATTAAATAATAAACTACGCCACTATAGGAAATCTGCAGCTTTTTAAATAATTACTACGAATTGAAATAATCAAGGCGAGGTTAATAATTAAATCTCAAATAGTGCATTTTTGACTTCGCCTTTGTATGTTTTCTACCTATGGTCGAGCAGGAAAACTAATTGATAGGAGTCTTTAATCATAGGACTCGTGCCAAATTCATAGAAATTATTGTTTGACTGTTTGACTGATCTCTAATAACGATCAAGTAACGTTGTAATTCGATATTACCTGTAACTGAAATTTGTTTTATGTTGTACAACTAGTTAAATAACTAGTAGCGTTGTTTTTTGCCACAAGTCTACCAACTTTGCTTAAATTATTGCAGACAAGTAAAATGCGGCAGTTATGATCGCATTGCTTTATAACTGCGTCTTGGCATGTTAATTATATATATATATATATATATATATATATATATATATATATATATATATATATATATGCGTATGCGTGTTTGTTTACGTATATATGAATTGCGGCTAGATCCACATTTGTCAGTCATACATCGCTTTCCTAAAATGAATACCAATGTTTAAAACACACTACGGCTTATAATTGGCAGTAGGTGGCATTAGCTAGTGGATAGCAATCCCACAACTTCAACATCTAACGCTAGATTTTTTCTGCGAGTAATCTGTGAATCATAACTTACTCCGTAATAATCTCATTCTTTAGCCTGGATTCGATGTGAATGGTCGTGTTAAGTCCCAGGTTAAATATTTTCATTCCGTTGATCCTTACCTGTGCGTTGGAGGTAAATTAACAACCTGTTTGGACATGGCAGAATAATTTGGAATTTTTCCTAGGAGGTCTATTAATTCCAAAATTTGCTAGTATCTTCTCTCGTCTCTTTCTCATCTTTTTTAATTTCTTTATTTCTAGCCTTGTCAGTGAATTCCTCGATGTATGTATGGAGTTTCAAGTGCAGTATAGATCTTATTCTAGTCTTTTCTCTAATAATACCGTATATCTTGTTTTTTATAAATAATTGAATTTAATGTAAGAATTTTGACGTTTAAGACACCTGCTTTACATAGCTGGAAAGGTAGTCTGAACCTAATGCATTTATGTACAACATTACATTTTTAACATAATTTTAAGAATGAGGTGTTTTCAACTTGCCTTACAATTTGCATTTTCCTCGTTTTGAATTCATGCAAGTATGAGATAATTAGGGAGACTGTTAGAATTACGAATTACCTCCCAGAAAAAAGTAAGACTAAATTTGAATTATATGTTTCTAATTTGATATTAGAGCATAGAGTACATAGATGTAAGCTGGATTGTGTATTGAAAAGATTAGTATCAGCGTTTTTGTCCAACAAGTTAATATGTTTTAAAGCAGACAGGTGGAGCAACAGTGTTAATGAATCATAAGGCTTATAATAATACAATCTATGTAAGATTAAATAAAGAAGTTTATTTAAAATATAAATAAGGATCCAACATATAAGTTACAAGGGTAGGTTGAAACTATAATCACTAAATTGTTTGCGTCTGGGGAATTAGATTCAGTGCTCGGAAATTCATTAATTCAAGTGGGCACAATACCTCCTAGAAAATATGTTATTAGAGATTAATAAACAACTTTGTCCATCTAGGTTAATTGTGAATGTTCATAATTCTCAAACTCATAAAATGTCCAAATTTCTATGACATAGAATAAGAAAGTAGACCTATTTCTGTTTCGAATTCCGGTGTTCTAACCGAAGAGGACGTGCTCAGGTAAGGGCCACTATGCATTACTTAATTTATACTGACAAATGTAAGTAGTTAATGGGTCAGGTGTTTATATAATGATCGAAACCTTGATTATAGTAATTGCTATCACCGCCCGCGCAACCAATGTTCGTTTAAGGCATTCCTATTGGACAACAATTATCGGTCCCGGCCACTAATATTTTAATAATTTTTTTTGAAAAATTCCAGTCACCTTTCAAGCCAAGCTTGTTTTTGAGATTCTTATATGACAGTTTCTTAATTTGAAACCATGGAAATAAGGTATTGAAAAAATCTTTATATTTAGCCCATCAATTTTGAGAGTTACAATTGACTTTGGGAAATTGAAATTGAAGGAGAATTTTCACATATGAATGTTAAATTGAAACAAATAAATCAGATATGAGAAAAAGATAGTTATAGGTGAGATACTCGTGTATTCATCTGAATTTCCGCTCTAATCACCCGTATGGGATGAGAAATAGTCATTCTAAAACCCATGATACTAAGAAGTCTCAAATTAGTGGATTTCAAATATAGAAACAAGGAATTGAATAAACTGGAAGAAATATTCTGGATAAATGGTTATCAGACAAAATTAATTGAGAAACTCATGAGATACTATTGAGATTTAATAGATAAATAAATCAGGCAAGACATAATGTAATTGGGAAAGCACAAGATTCTGGTTCTACCTTATTCATTATAGAATATAAAAATTCGGACATTTGCAAAGATATATAGCATCAGAACAGTTTTAAAGCCATACTTTTCTATGGACAATAAGCTAGCGAAGCAAAAGAAACAAATATAACACCTCAATACATCAAGGGTTTGTGAGACACATTCTAAAGTTTGCAAACTCGAGGTATATAGGCGGAAACCAGTGCGTCTAGTAAATGTACACAGAGGGGAACAAAACGGAATGCAAATATATTATTGGCGCTAGTATTGGCGACTAGATTGTGTAACTGGAATAAATTTTGGACTGATGTGTGCAATCCAATTATGGTTAGACTATCAAAATAACCTAGCAATAATAATATTGATTTTTTGTAATTTTCAACTAATTTTAGGAGGTGATCTTGAAAACCCGGAACAAATATCCACAGAATACATTCCTCGTACAGTGTAAGTAATATTTCATTTTACGTTAAATTATCCACTATTACTGACATTAATCTTACCCTCCTTCTTGTATGTGCTTTTACAACTGACATAAACAGCGATGCATTCTTTGACTTCCGAAATGTGTTGCAAAACACGTAATAGCATGTGTTTATCATTCACAAAACTATATCATGTCATAAATCAACCAAATATTTTATTAATAACTAACAATAAATAACACCAAATGGGTAATGCTATTTGATGGCTAATGTTTTCATTGATTCACCTATTATGGTAAAAATCAATGGATATATTACAAATAACAGAACCAATATTATCAATTAAATAATATTATCTATTATACGTATACCTAGGTCAAATTCGTAAGGGGTAGTTGCAGAGCCTGTCGCCTTGAGGTCTTTCTAATAGTGTTTGTGTGCGGCTTGTTCGTACATCTTTCGAAGTCACATTTAACAGTCAATTTTCCGTATAATGGAGCAAAATTCTGTAAATTCATTTCAAAATAAATATGTTGGACAGTGTAATCTCTCATACATATGTTTATGAAGGCTATACATGAGTGAGTTTCATTTACAAATCTTTGCAAATGTGACCTAAAAGTCAACTTACTTTGGATAAAATGGATCATTGCTGTTTGTTATGCCACCACCTGTATTTTAGAAATGTGCAACACTTCACCGAGGTTTAATATTACAAATTCTTTTATTACCTTCTATTTTATCGAAGCACTATAGTCTGATCTCGAGTGAAATCATTTATTTTGTTTTCAGTGCAATAATCAAATCATTTAATGATGCATATAATAGTTATATATACTTCGTTATAAAGAACTAATACATGAAATTATGCTTTCCGTATTGTGTACCTTGTTACAAGTTATTTTAAGCAAAACATTTCGTGCTTTCTGGCTATTTATCAATAATAGCCGGAACTACACCAAAACAATATATTATATAAGACAGTTGAACGATGCAATCTTAAGTAGCTTTGCATATTACGGCGTTATTATTTTCCACTTTGCATTAATTCATTTTCATAACGATTCCGGTCCAAGTTTACAGCCACTGTAAATTAGACCAATTCTGGGAAAGGAAAAAATGTGAAGTCCTGTTGGATGTGGTATTATGTTTACCACTTTGCCTAACAAGTTAATGTTTGTGTAGTAATTTAAATAATATTTCATTGCTCTGTAATGATGATCGTGCAGATGGAGTGGTTATCCAGAGGTAGACAGCTTTCCATTTTGTTGTTCGTGTGAGTATCACCGTTAGTGGTAGCCTCCACACATAACCTTTGCAGTGCTCACCAAACCGTAAAATACTTTATTGTACTGTCTTCGATAAAGAATTCGTCTAAATAACAGCGGATGTGTTGGAATACACTTTTTTCTACGATATTCATCTAAAAAACTTCTTACGAAGAGTAGTTGGCTTCAAAATGTTCTCTTCGAAACCGGTGAAAGCCTTTACATGTGTACATAAATATCGCTTCGTAAGCCATTCCTTTTCTCGAATATTTTGCTTGGAAAACAATTAACCTGGTTTAAATTTGAATTGTGCACTAAATAAAAATAAATATTGAACATTAGCAAGCCAGTTCGACAACATGCGTCAAACCGAGTCCAGCTTTAACGTTAAAAACGGCTAATTTGCGTAATTTTTGACTGCCCGATTTACAAGCTGATTATGATTGAATTGAAATATATCAAGTCAGTTGTTTGTTTTAAACAAATATTTCGGCTTCATTTATGCCGACGACACATCTAAATTCTTTAAATCAAGTTTCCGAGCTTGAAGCAAACATCAATCTCATTGTATTTAACCATTCGTCGAACAACATTGTAAAACTACCGTCAATCGCACGTACTGTCACGTTTCGACCTTCCATGATCATCCTCGGAGTACGACGGAATATATATGGAATGCAAAATTAGATATGCGGCTCTCACCTCTATTAGTCTCGCATACATTGTACTTGACTTGAAATGTCGGCCGCTTAATTTCCATTCAGTTTGCGAGCTTGAATTAAACACCTATCCTATTGTATTTAACCAGTCTTCGAACAACATCCCAAAATTACCTTCAGTCACACGTACTAGTATTATCTAAATTTCTATAAATAGGTCCCGTTTTTTTGTGTTAATATTCGCTTAGAGTTCAGATATATGGTCTAGCTAAACACATATAATGCGTATGTGTGACTGATCTTGATATTTATGTTGTACGACAGCTTAGATACTATTGGATTTGTGGCTATCTCAAGCTTGCAAACTTGATTCAACGATATGTTATAGCTACCTGCACAGATAATGGTTGTTAAATTTTAAAACAAATAGGTGTGTAGCGAAAGCTGCACAAATGTTATGTTCTTGACTGTATATCATGTGTGCAGTCGATGTTTACAGTCCAGTATAATGAATTCGTTGCTTCTAATAGCCAGAGTTGCATACTTGACGTTTTACGAGATTGAGTTTCATCCACATTAATCAGTTTGTCTTCGTGCTCTGATGATGATCAAAGAAGATCAAAATACGTCATCACGTATGACTGATTGTGTTTTTGATATGCTGTGCGAATGGTTGTGCTTGTGATTATTTCGAGCTCGCCAACTTCATTAACTGAATTGGTTTTACCATCCGCGCAACCAATTTTTGTCTAATTCTTGCATTTTAATGAGGAAAAATAATATTTTGACAACCGTTATTCTGCCTAAAAGTTAAAGCGTTATGCACAGCTTAGAAGTCTGAGAAACTCAAAAAAACGACATGTTTGAACTGTAAAAATTTACCAGTTTCAAAATGCAGAGATACAGCGCCTCCAAACATAGTATACTTCTGGAAAGGCGCTTTGGCTATTGCAGTAGCGTTTTCTCATTTACATGATTAGTCTGTCAGTCCAGCCAACTGCTTTCTCAGGGAAATTATTGCATTTTATATGCTAACATTCAACTGCTGGATTGCATAACATTAACTCTCCTAATTAACCTTAAACAGGTTGTCACTGTTATTTTGCTTTCCCTTTAACTGTTTATGACTTAGCATCTCTACTAAAACATGCTTCAACTAACCAAATTGTGTTAAATTTCTTATAAGTTGAAATTAATTGAACTGAAAAATTTGGTGATTGCCAAATAATGAAGTCTATTTATGGTCCCTTTATAAGCACTACTGAGTTACTGTTAGAAATCCTTATTTTTATATTAAATATTGCATCTTTCTTTCGGCAAAACTAACAAAGACAACGGCAATATTATAAAAGTGAGCTTTCTTCGCTTCAGTCATAGCATTCTATTTCAGAATGGGCAAGTATATTATGGCGTTAGCTAACGTAACGGCAACTTAATATAGTTGTATGCTGTTTATTGCAATTGTGTATTAGGTGTTGCGCACATAATAACAAATTAGTTCAAATATGACTAAAACGATAAACCCATGTCAGCATGAACAGAATATATAATCTCATGTGCTAATTCGTTTCGGCAACCACAGTTTTGGTACCAGGTACTGACACAGCATCCATAATGCTATTACCCTTTACAGGCTCGGTATGCATGTAATCTATAGTGAGTTGGCTTTGAAGTCGCATTCTCGAAGATCTTATATGAAGTTGACTCCACTACTGCAGGTTTACACATTCGTATAGGAGATTGAATCGTCCAATTTTCCCACATTCGCCACTCAAATATATAGTGGGTATAGGCCGCAGTACCGGCTAATACTGATGAGTCGCCATTAAGCGCAAAAAGAATGTGCACATGAGATTAAACTTTCTGTTCATTCCGACTTTGTTTTATCCTTCTGGTCATATTTGAACTAATTTGTTATTAGGTGCGCAACACCTAATACACACTGCTGCTTGCCGAATCCTCGATTCTACTACGTGACACGTATAAATAACAATCATCCGTTCTCGTCTCTTTAAGGTTGATTAAAAGCAGTTGATGGAAACGTTGTCCTAAGAGACGTGGTTTTCTCAATTCGCGAGCTCATATATGTTGTTTTATGCCATTATTTGATAATAGACCACATATTAGATACTAATTGGTAAGCTGCTAATCAACATTTCGGGATATAGTACGCGTAAAGATAATAACGCTGGAAATAATATTTATTTCTTAATAGGCATAAATTATGATAAATAAGTGTGATTTTTGTTTGTTTTGTTTTTAATTATATGGCGATTTATTATGATTTCGTTCATTTTTATTTGAACAACGGTTAATTTGCTGGGCTTTTAAGCTTTTAACCGTATTTATCTAATTACAGTATATGTGAATAAGACAAACAAGTTCGCAAGCGCGCATAATGTGAATTTACAAATAAGAAAATAAAAGTAAGGCGCCTGATTGATAAAATTTAAACTGCCTTCAGTTACGAGTATCGACGTTTTTCAAGACTTCATGGAAATCATTTTCGGCATCTTGATGGAAAACTGACTAGCCGAAACTCTGTAGTCACATAAATGTGATGATACGAATGACTGAGATCAGACCTCTCACCGTGATTTGTCTCACAAAGCTGATGAATTTTACCACATTAACAGCAACTAGAAAAAAATTATTGCCAAAAGGACTCAAAAGACTTGCCATAGTCACCATGAATAGAATGTGTTATCGTCAACGCATAATAAAGCTAACTTTAAGGTATAGGTCGAAACGCGTCAGTGTGTGCGACTGGCGGTAGTTTTGCTGTTGTTCGACGACTGGTTAAGTAAAAACAGGATTGGTGTTTACTTCAAGCTCGCAAACTTTATTTAAAGTATTGTTACCACCATCCACGCAATCAATTATTTATTTATCGTTTTGTCTATTTATATGTGTGGCGAAGGCTGCAAACAGTTAATGTTCGTGACTGCATAGAAATTATGCAGCCGACATTTCCAGCCAAGTAAAATGTATGCGAGACTACTAGAGGTGAGAGCCGTATATCTAATTTTGCTATACATATATATGCAATGCGGTTTGATTCTCGCTAGTCAGTTTGCCGTTCTACTCTGATGATGTTCATGGAAGGTCGAAACGCGTCAGTGCGTGCGATTGGCGGTAGTTTTGCTATGTTGTTCGATGACTGGTTAAATATAATGGGACAGGTGATTACTTTAAGTTTGCAAACTTGATTTAAAGAAACTTATCCACATTTTGGTATCGAAATTTGCTTTTGAAGAACTAGATATTTCAGTAAATTTGAGTGAAGTTTAAACAGATTTTCATTGTAAACTTTATTGTTTTCGAATGTATTCTCATAAAATGTATTCTTCAAATTACAAAGTTTTCATGAATTGTTGGAATTGTTATGCTAAGGATTAAACTATATTATATTTGTTAAATGTACTGATGTAAATGGTAATTCAACTTTTTTCCTGTAATTTCCTATGCTTGTGTTAGAAAAAGTTTTTGATATCTTATTGCATTCTGAATATTGCTAGCCAGTAGTCTTCTTTCTAGTTTTACTCCAGAATTCCAAAGGGAAGCAGAATGCGTCTTATTGAGAAAACGGTAGTCTCTTTCGGCCCCGACGTGTGGCTCAGTCAGAGTATCTTTAAAACAGTCTTGAATTTTTTTTAACATTCAGAAGCATTACCTTTACACCTATTAATTTAACTAAAGGCTATACAGTATTCGTTTATAGTAAGTGAGCAATTTTGTTCTGCCTGTAATCCTGAAATGGAGATTTTTACTTTGCTAAATATTTCAAAACACAGGTTAAAAAAATTAAAACCGTTCGCATAAATTTAACTTTGCATCTTAATCCAGTAATCCAAGACTAGACATCTTCAATTTATAACTATGTTATAAGTTATTGAATGTTAATAGGATGATTATCTAAACTTTTTCATAATAAGCTTTGTTTTCTGTCTGGGCTTAGACCCCGCTCCACTCTTTTGCAAGAAGGACTTGGTTGTATTGATGACGATCGTGTTGTGGAGGTACGTCAACTACCGTGGACCGCTACTCCATCAACTCTAGTCGAATTTTTCTTTGCTGGCTTAAATGTGGCACCTGGAGGAGTGGCTATTCGTCTTGCAGAAGGGAGACGAAGCAACACAGCACTTGTTTGTTTCACCAGTCGCGAGCAAGCACGGTTGGCCGCTGCAAGGCATCAGCACCAGTTGCCAAGATTAGCGATGCCACAAATTATGATGGCGCCCTACTCGCAGGTGACCTGTACAGAAAAAGGTATTTTTTATGCAAAACCGAAAATCGTTTACATAAATAATATATTTATATTTCATCATACCATTATATATATATATATATATATATATATATATATATATATATATAATTGGACACTATTAACAGTATTTTTATTATAGACATGTTGTCAGTATAAATTAAACCTTGCATCATGTAGCAAAGGCAGCTCATCCAGTAGACCGATATCTTTCTTGTTGGAAAATCTTCGAGCGCTGTCCAGAATTTACCGCAGACAGTACTCGGAACGTCAAACATTTGCTTCAGAATAAGTAACTACAATTCCCTTCACCACACCTACCCCTCACGCAATACTATTATAATAATGTACCAATTCATGTTTATTTATTAGTCTGTTTGATATCATCGAACCACTGAAGTTCTAACTAGTCGACTTCAATCTGTCATTTTACTACAGACATCATGCATCTTGGGGAAATTATATTGACTTTTAGTAAAACTGCAGGATTTAGATTATATATCTGTTGACAGTATAAAATAAATGTGGCTCGGGTGGAGAAGTGAATAGAATACCAGATTCCTAAGCAATTGTGTCCACGATGAATTTTGGATAGGGCTTCAAGAGTTCCCAATAAGGACAAAATCAGCCTGCTTGATGAATTACCTTGGTTACCTAATCTAATATGTAGCTTATATTGACAATATACCTACATGCATACACACACATACAAACATATATATATATATATATATATATATATATATATATATATATATATATATATTGAATTTAAATATGACAAGATTTTATTAGATATGTATTGTCAGTATAGAATGAATATCAAATAAGATAATGAAAATAATTCGTCATTCATTATTTGAAGGACTGCATGTCTATTAATCAATTTTTTCAGGTTAAAACTCTGCTGCGGGAATTTTATCTACTACTAATAAGTGCTGAGTATTGAAAAATCTATCTTGTAATTGAAATGCGTTTGCTATCTCGTGCCATTTTTGTGTATATCGAGAGTATATATATATATATATATATATATATATATATATATATATATATATATAAATTAAACCATCTCTTATTATATATTAATTCAATATAAAATCTACAGATTTCCTTGTGTCTAAACTATTATTGGAGAATTGAAGGAGTTGGATTGAATTCAAGGTAAAAAACGATGATGAATTGAATCAATCTGAAGAATAGACTTTTTAGAAAGCATTATTTGGTATGTTACTGAAAATGTAATTCAATTCGCGGATTTACTGAGGTAGTGGACAAATTGCCAGACAAGTAAATGCCTCTTTTTGAAGTTTTGGGATTGGTAATTTTGTTAAGTACTTGGTGGGTACCAAAATAGTGATGCAACCTCTCTACTTGATAAAGTGCATTTTCTATCTTATGTAATTTTTATTATAAAGATTTTATATATATATATATATATATATATAAATGTTGTACTGATCTGTTAATGGTTACATATTTCAATTAATCGCTCACTCAACAGTGAATAAATTATTCTTTCTATGTCTGTGCGCGCGATTTTATTTTATGCTGATAAATAGTTTAAATAAGCTAATCCTCTATTGATGGAAAATGGATGAGCTTATGAATTAAAAGTGACTTGTTTCTTTTTAGCTCGTGACTTGTCTTCGACTAGGTATGTTAATGGAGTGGATCGAAGAAACGCCATCAGTGCGAACAGTCCTAACATTATGACAGTTGTCATTAGTAATAGCGTGGACAATGGTGTTGCGGGCGAAGTGTCGAGCAATACGACGTCGGTAGCTCAACTTCCCATTCAGAAGACAATAACGCTACAGGTTTTCCCCGGCTCTGCAAAGGAATTCATAAAATGCGCAGGCTGTAAGTTGCATATCTTATATCCATGCATTTAATTTATCTATCCTGGTGTAAATTTCTTAACATTAATCTTAACTCAAAGAATAGCAGTTTCGTGCCATTGGCATCTATTTTTATGGCTTTTAGCACATGTAGTGAGGTTGATTTCTGCCCAGAGAAATCCTGACTAATTATGACGAGCTACCCAACAAGAACGAAAACTAAATGTCAGTTTTAAACGAGCTGTTGTGTGGTCCACAATTGTTAATTATTAATCTTGCTTTGATGATGCGAAAGGTGGTCAAAACACCGAAGATTTAAACTAACATGTTGCTCGGTAGCTATGCCTAACGAGTGTTTTAGCTTCAAAATTAAGCATATTTGAATGTTGAATATGTATATTAATTCTGTTCTTATTTTGTAGATAGTTTTGAAACATCTTGATTGAGGCAAAAAAACAATGGGTTTTCAGAGTTGGCATATGTTCCGAAAAAATATTCTTCTAAATCATGAAGTTAGCACCACTTGCAGATTTAATACATATTATATATGCTTGCATAAATTCAAAGTCATATGATAAATGATTAGATCAAAGTGGACACAAAATAATTAAGCTAATTTTCCGTAGGCTTATTTCGTAGAGCCTTCTCCAAATAACTCATGCGTCATTGAGATTGTGCTTTTACTGAATGCTGACTTTAGCATAACCTCCTGGCTATATACAGAAAATTCTGGTACCACGAAAGCCATTTATAACAAAAAATACACGTATGCTATTTTTTGCAACCATGGAGGCATAAACCGTCAATAAATCGACAGGCTCATTGAGTAAACAAGTTTTGATTGTAAGCGCGGTGATAAAATTTATTTAAGACAAAGTTGCGAGCTATGTCCAGTATTTTGTCGTACACTACATACAATTTTCCATTTTACAATAACTTTTGTACTCGGTTTGCCTTTTGACCTTTGGATTATATATATAACTTAATTTAGACCACTTTCTAATGCCATATGTAGAGAAATGAGTTGTGTGACTCTGAAACATACTCTAAATGATTTGATCCTCGGCCGTAGCAAATGCGGCCTCTACAGATAAATTCTCAAGGGGTGCGAAATCGAACTTGAGGCTAAATTGATTTTATCATCTCAGGTTCTATTCATCTTTGACCATAAAATTGTAAATATATATTCCACGATAGCATCGAAATTCACCGTTCTTCTTATTTGAGAAAGATCATCATTACAAAATGGAATAGCATTTATTACTAAACCTCAATGGCTGTATATAATAGTATAAATTATGTTTATTACCAAATGCTATTCGACTGCAAAGGTTTGTTTATATATATATATTATATATATATATATATATATATATATATATATATATATATATATATATATATATATATACACGTATAAATTTATTTAATTAATTGAAGTTTTATATCATGATTTTCACGTATAAAAATTAAAGTATATACCATAAAATATTTTATATTGCCACCTGTTTGTATATAGTTCATTTGCTTGTTTTTTCATTAAAGGTGATCAGCCGGAAGTTTGCCGCTTTCTTGCAAATGTCACTAATGGACGCCAAGTTGTCGTGCGAATTCGCGGTTTGCCATATACTGTTACAAAAGAGAAAATTGTAAGTTAATAAAATGTTGAGACTGTTATAATTAAACGAACATTGGTTGCGCGGGTGGTGATAACAATTAATTCTAATCAATGTTGCTATCTTGATATAAACACCTGACCCATTACTTTCATACATTTTTCATTATAAACTAAGTAACGTATAGTGTAGAAAAGGAAATTCAGTAAACTTGTTTCGTCATTATTGCGAACTCATCACCTACTGCCACGAACAGGACACGAACCTGGGAACGTCTGCTTCGGTTTGAGCACCAGGTTCCGAAGCATGAGGCCTGGCCCGAGCCCTGTCCGCGGCAAATTCTGGCCAGTACTTGATGAGTTCCCAATAAGGACGAAATCAGTCTCCTGGATGAATTGCCGCTTCCACACTATACAATAATTAGTTTATACTGACAAATGTATGTACATAATGGGTCAGGTGTTTCTGTTTTTCGAGTTTACGATTACTTGCAATAACTGCCTTAAGATAATGAGTTGTCTGGTTTTTTAAATGACATGATAAGACAAATGAGGCAATTCAAGTTCAGATTTTTGGTTTCTCACAGACCTCATTCTGTCGTGAATTTGCCTCAAATATGCAACCAATACAAAAGGTTTACACATACAGTTCTATGCTAGTTATATGGGTAGCGAGATTTGGCGACTACCGTTACTTTAAATGGACAACTTCTTCATGAACTACTCCTTGTCTGTTAAAAATTGACCTGCTTCGTCTAAGAATCATTGTAAGGATATTTATCGTCAATCATTCCGGTTTTGTGGAGTGTGCCATTGTTTTATGTACACTTTCAATGTTGCTCTCCAATACTGATCTAGTCAAAATCTGAAAAATGTGCCCTCTGATATAAAAATTGATTAGCAACCACGAAACTGTGGTTGGAAAATATCTGCCCAACTTCAACAAATTGTCATATGTGGCACACGACCACACAATCTCCATATCTGGTCTGCCAGGTATTGGCATTCTGTTTGTGCGGCAGGGTGACTCAGTGGTTAGAACAACAGATTCCAAAGCAGATGTGCCAAGTTTCGAGCCCTGTCCGCGGCAAATTCTGGACAGTACCTAATGAGTTTCCAATAAAGACGAAACCGGTCTACTGGATGAATTTACTTTTCCACACTATACAATATTGATGTTTATGCGAAGCTCGCAAACGTGATACATATTTTAGAAATTATTGACTTGAAATTGTATGTTTATCATAATTCACAAATCGTTGGTCTGTTCAATAAATAATTTACTTTTCCCAGCTGTACCATTTATGAATGGATCTTATTCTGATTAATAATTTTGTATAAATACAAAATAACGTAGTTTAGAGAATAACGTAAAATATAATTTGCGCATTTCGACAAAGCCATGTTAACCTTCCCTGCGTAGTTCAGTAGAACAGCCAAGTATTGATAAATTAAGTAACTCACCATTATCGCTCTCTTAGCAGATGCGAGGTCAAAGCTCAATATATGTAATTATATTTAAGAGACCATACTCATCAACCTAATTTCAACATGTTTTACTGTGAAATAGATTTTTAGGGTATCACATAGATGGTTTCTTTTGACCGAAGATATCAGTCTACCCAGCTTATATGAGTAACTTTGCGATTCCTCGAAGGTTAACACCGCATCCCTTGCATGCAACTCATTTCACAACTAACATAATTTGATTTTGTCTGAAATTTCATTTTCTACACCGAATGAAGGAGTTTATTTCTGCCAAGAGGTTCGGGTAAGTAGTCTGTGTTAAACTAATAATTAATCTGCACACAAATTATTATTATTATTATTATTATTATTACTATTTTATTATTATTATTATTATTATTATTATTATTATTATTATTATTATTATTATTATTATTATCATCGCGTTTCTCTCATCTGGCTTGCTTAACTGGTTCAGCTTATTCCTGTTTATCCTATTTCGCCATCTTTCTGCTTGAACTCGGTATCTGTTCACTTTACTTCAGCGGAATTTATATTCTACATTTTGCTTATACAAATTCGGTATTATTTCAACGTTTCGGAGGCTATTTTTGTGCCTTTTACTAACTTCAGCATTCCACTTTAAATTTCTACCTATTTATCTTTCTTCGATTCTTTCATTCAATCTATCTTCATTCGTTTTAGTAGCACGGATTTGCAACCTTTTCATCTTTATTTTTTCCGAGTTGCTCGGATCGAATATGCTTGCATTCTTGAATTGAGCTTGATGTACTGCGTAATTCATCAGGCAATATACTGGATACATGGTCTAGATAATTAGCTTATGATATCAAGCCAATTTACCTCGGGTTAGATTTAGGCGCGCAGCAATCAAATCAAAAAAGAAGCTTCCAATTCATCTCATTTACTGGTATGCATCTTATTGCATACTTATGTGGGCATATTACTATGAGTTGCACGCTCTCGGGTTGAATATCAGGACTGAAAATTCTTGATACTACTTGATACTAATGAGTGCCCCATAAGAAAGAAATCTGTGGTGCATTTGCAATATTGTATTATTTGTAGTATTTTAAATTAATTTTTCCACAATAGTTTAATTCAATACACGGTTAGAGGTACATAGTTAATATAACTTTATTTCGCGACAGGTTGTTTTTCAATTTTCTGAGCCTTGTTAAACCAACGATGTTTCTGCGTCGTCTGTCTACATTTGTATATTGAATAATTTGATCCTTTGTTCCAGTCTCCTTGTCAGCGGTCCTCTAAGCACACGAAAACTTGACAAATAGTTGATATACAATGAAATATATTACACAGTATATCTTTTATTAGCAAAAGACAACATTTAATAACGCAATGGATAATGGCAGGTCTATTTCCAAAATTTTCAGCGAAACTTTGCAATATTTCATTTATATACATTATTTGATTGAGCGAGTGGCAATGAGTCCGATTTTCAGCTTTGTCTCTTTCGATCAAAGCCGGAGTGTATGGATTTACCTGAGTGACAGGTGTTCAGCAATAGTTGTAATTCTCAATTTCGGTGAACTATAGCATAAATTGATATCCATCATGTTGGTAATATGTACCGACTCAGAAACCATAGTGTTACTACTATGTACCTTTTCGGTACAAAAATGTTGGTATCAGTTACTAACACAATAGCCATAGTGTTAGTATCCTTTATAGACTCGGTATATATATTATATAGTTTGAGTTAGCATTGAAGTCGCATTGTCGTTGACTTTAGATTATGTTAGCTTCACTATTACAGGTTTACACATTCGTCTAGGAGATTGTACCATCCTATTATCCCACATTCTTCACCCAAATATATAGTGGTTAAAGGGCGTAATACCGACTCCTACTGATGAGTATGAATGTGCATGAGATTATACTTTCCGTTCATGTTCTCTCTGGTTAATCCTTCTGGTCACAACTGAACTAATTTGTTTCTAGGTTCGCAACACGTAATACATACTTGCATATATATTAGCTCTCCGCAACAAACAGTATTTAATTGCTTTTTTCTTGTTGGTGTTTATTGCAGCTTGGCTTGTTAGTCCACGAATGTACGTCTCTCTCTCTCTCTCTCTCTCTCTCTCTCTCTCTCTCTCTCTCTGTGTGTGTGTGTGTGTGTGTGTGTGTGATATTCTCATTGCACTATAGAGTGGTGCTTGAGATCTGGTTATTTTTGTATTGATGGATTGAGATTTGACTCGGTGTTCGTTTTGTTGGCTAACAAATGCAATAATTTTTCTCCTCCATATGTTGTAGCTGTTATTTAATTATTTAAATGTATTTTTTTCGCTTTGTACTTCAGTCTCCTTTCCTCTCCTTCCCGGATAACAGCACAGGTTGTGCGGTTTTTTAGTGTTGATCGCTTGTGTTGTTCTGTCATTTCTTTCACTGTTGACGGTGGTGATGGTGGTGATGGTGGTGGTGGTGCCGTTTGCGTATCTATTTTTTGTTTTGTTTGTTGCCAATCCGATCGAATGTTTTTGAGGCTGATCTAATGAGTGTTCGTGTTTTCCTGGTTGTTAGTAAATTGTTTTTTGGTTGTGTGATTTGTTATCAGTGGATTTAAGTATCATGTTTGTGCAACGTTTGAATGGTTCGACTGAGTGCTTGTTTTAAATAAAGAGCCTCGTATAAATGTAACAATTTTCTGAATTTTTTTTGTGTAGAACTGAGAGATTCGTCAAATTGGCTGAGTACCCCGTTTCAAATATATTCTCGATGATAGCTAACTTTTTTGTCGATGCCAGGTATATTTTAATCGAATATTGCGATATATGTTGATGGATTCTGGTGATCAATTGCATTGTGGTGTGTCCAGTATTAATCCTATCCCACATTCATGACAATTAGTAGACTAATCAAGTATTTTTTTGGATTGAATTAGTAGACTATAAAGGATTTTTAAGAATTGGTAATTGATCCTTGGCATCTACTCTCATGATTCTCTGTGCGCTGAATGCGTCTTTAGCTTTGCACTAGGGAAATTCTTCTTATCGATTCGATTTAACCGCCTTACAATTATTGAGGCCAGTATGTCGCCTCTAAATGTTAAGTTTAGGAAAACCTGCTTGTCGGTATCCTCTATAGTACAAATCTGACGTAGGTTGATGTTGATATCAATAAGCCGGTGTGGGTAATTTTTCAGTATCATATGTTTCCATAGGTAGCCTAGATATACCTCCATCTTTCGTTCAGAGCAGATCTTCCTGTTTCTTTTGTTAACTATGGTTCTTTTCTGGGATCGTTGCATACTTCTGTCGTAGTAAATGTATGACACCGTGAAAGTAGTGTCTAAAAAGTGAAAAGTGTTGTGTTACTCCACCTCAAGAGTGAATTTGATATTTGGATCGGCTTGAGTGGCTTTTTTGAAGATTTCGATTTGGTCTTTTGTGTCTAGAATAATCAATAGCAGATAATTTACATAAAATTCGTAGAGCAAGCACTGTTTAATTATGTTTTTCAAGCTCGTTTGTTCGAGATTGTGCACGAATTCATCTATCAGGAGAGGTCAAATGTAGCTTCCTACAGCTACAACGTTGTGTTGTTCCGGTAATAATTACCAGCAAATATAAATTGCAATTTTTTTATATGCACATATAAGGCCTTCGAGATGATTGGTGTACATAGGGACATCTAGAAACTCATTCCATTAATTCAATTATGCATTAGGTGTTGCGCACCTAGTAACAAATTAGTTCAATTATGACCAGAATGAAAGAAAAGTATAATCTCTTGCACATTCGTTTCGTGCTTACTGGCGACTCATCAGTAAGAGCCGGTATTACGCCCTTTACCCACTATATATTTGGGCAAGGGATGTGTGAAAATAGCACGGTACAATCTCCAAGACGAATGTGTAAACCTGCAGAAGTGAAGCTAACATAATATATAGAAAATGCGACTTCGACGCTAACTCACTCTATATAATATATATACCGAGTCTGTAAACGATATCAACACTATGGCTATTGTGTCAGTACCCGATACCAACATTATAATACCGAAGAGGTGCCTGGTACTAACACTATGGTTGCCGAGTCGGTATATTGTTCCAACACGATGGATTGCAATGCATGCTATAGTTCACCAAAATTGAGAATTACAACTATATCTAAACAAGTGTTACTCCATTAAATCCATACAATCTGGCATTGTTCCATATCAGTTATCAAATTTCGCGGTAATCATGGCATCATTAAATTAAATGTATGACAGGTGGATACTATTTGTTGCGGAAAGCTAATATAGATTCAATTCTGTATTGGGTGTTGCGCACCTAGTAACAAATTAGTTCAAATATGACCAGATGGATAAAGCAAAGAAAGCATGGTAGAAAAGTATAATCTCGTGCACATTCGTTTCGTGCTTACTGACGACTCATCAGTAGAAGCCAGTATTACGCCCTTTACCCAATATATATTTGGGTGAGGGAAGTGTGTGTGGACTGTCCTATTTTCCTGCATTCCTCACCAAAATATATAGTGGGTAAAAGGCGTAATACCGGGTCCTACTAATGATTAGCTAGTAAGCACGAAACGAATGTACACGAGATTATACTGTCCGTTCATGCTGTCTTTGGTTTACCCTTCTGGTCATAATTGAATTAATTTGATACTAGGTGCGCAACAGCTAATACATAATTGCATTTATATTAGCTCTCCGCGACAAACAGTTTCTAACTGTTATATCATTCTTTCATGTTTAAAACAGGATCCTCGTTTTCTTCTCCTATGGAATGTTCGTATAAATCGACGAGAAGTTAATCCAGGACCTTTTGTTTTCTAAAATTGTTTTCTCTACGTTCATCTGCTAGCTTGAATGAGTGCTTGATGGTATTCTTGTTTATGATATTTCGTAGTGGTTGAAATAGTTTGCAGTGACACCTAGCTGGTTTATG